>JAEMWC010000007.1:487500-620000 GCA_016490735.1 Pachyseris speciosa
GCCACATTTTCACTTAATTACCTAGTTGTGTTGATTTCTGTTCCCAAATTAACCTCGTCTGTATATATATATATATATATATACATATATATATATATATATATATATATATATATATATATATATATATATATATAATAGCCAAGAACTGGAAAATACGACTTTGCCAATATTTCGTCTTTATTAAAAGACTTCATCAGGGCAACTGATGTGAAAGCGGTTAAAACCGTTATAAGATATATGCCAGCTGATGTGAGACGCTAATACGAGACTTGTGCAATACGAGACTTGTGCAATGTGTCAAATAGTAAGCCTACGGACAAACACCAATATTTGTTGCATTCCTCTTGTCACCCTAATTCATGTAAGAAAGGTATCCCTTTTGGTCAGGCCCTTAGAATAAGACGTATATGTTCCACGGATGCTTTGTTTGATAAACGGGCTGAGGAATTGTGCAGTTACTTGGTTAAAAGGGGTTATAACAGGGAGCATGTGGAGGGGCAAATAGATCGAGCGCGTAGGATTCCCAGGGAACAAACCCTTAGGGATAAGCAGCCTGCTTGTAATAAACGTATTCCTTTTGTGGTCACATTTCATCCGGCACTCCCTTGTATTTCTAAAATATTACACAGGCTTCATCCTGTTTTGCAATCTTCTAGGCGTTGCCAGCTGGCCTTGGAACAGGTGCCCATGGTGGCTTTCCGGCGGCCTAAATGCCTTAAGGACATTCTGGTACATTCCGAACTTAAGACACCAGTTACTGTTAAGGGTTGTGGTAGATGTGGGGATAGACGATGCAGGGTTTGTGATTTCTTGGATGAGGGCATTTGTTTCAAAAGTAGAGTTACTGGGAGAGATTTTGTGATTAATTTTAAGCTGGATTGTAATTCAGACCACGTAGTGTACCTATTGTCTTGTGCAATGTGTCAAATGCAGTATGTGGGATCTACTATTAACAAATTTAGGACTAGATTTAATAACCACAAGTCTAGGATTAATGCGCACAGAGGACTATCCTCTGAGAATAAACTTAAAGACGATGTTATATACAGGCATTTCAATCAGGCAGACCATCATGGTTTGAGTGATGTTAGAATACAGTTAATAGACAAGTGTTCAAGTGAGGAATATCTTAGGGATAGGGAGGCCCAGTGGGCATACCGTCTTCGATGTATTTATCCACTGGGTCTTAATAGTGATGATTTTTTCTGTAGTAGGAATCCTCGAAGGGATTTATTTTAATATCGCTCTCATTGCTTCACTTATATGTAACGCGCGCGCTTTACAGCGCGCGAGCAGCTTCAAGTCTCGTATTAGCGTCTCACATCAGCTAGCGTATATCTTATAACGGTTTTAACCGCTTTCACATCAGTTGCCCTGATGAAGTCTTTTAATAAAGACGAAATATTGGCAAAGTCGTATTTTCCAGTTCTTGGCTATTATTTTAATTCGTCTGGAGACACAACCACGACAGTGGATGTTTTTGACATTATTATTATATATATATATATATATATATATATATATATATATATATATATATATATATGAGAGAATGAACAAAAGTAGAATTCCTTTACTTGTCCTAGGAGTGCCAAATTCAAGAATTTGCAGAGCAAAATACTTATATAAGAAGGAAAGTATTACTAGTTACTCGAATTTCACGCTCAAGGCGATCATCAGACTGAGGTTTTCTACGAGAATATATCATTTATAAGCATTCAAATTTAGGAACGGTTGGAGCGACGCTTCATGTGATTGGTTGCCATGAAAAACTTGTTTTCGTGCCGGCATTTTGTTATTAGCTTAGATTTCTTGTTTAATAGGCAGGCGTTTTTTGCGGTCAAGTTTTTCAGATAAACACAGGTTGCAGCGAGAAGGATTGCCTTTGTATGCTCTTGCCCTTTTATTATCCGCCAGTTGATTGTGTAGTCGATGTTTCCATCCTTTAAGCCCAGATGTGCTTTGAAAGTACAGTGTCATGTGAGTGTTTTCGGTCTTTGAAAGAAAGCTTATGGTTGTTGTACCGTGTTTTGAACTCGTTTTCTGTCATGCCAATGTAGGCTCTTGGGTTACCGGAAGTTGTTGTAACAGTAGCTTCCCCTCACAAAAATGATCATATCTTATTACAAATTTATTACTAACTTGATGCTAGTTGCACTATCTTCTTCCTAGTGGACTGATGAAAATCACTAACTTTTTGCTATGTGAGGGGTTTTGTAGATAGTGGATACTTATCTTTTACCTAGCTTAAATCTAACTGATATCTATTTAGTAGTGACGTGATCCTGATTGCAGAAAATGTGTGAAATTGTCTCCTCGGACCTTAACATCAGAAGGTCACCCTGTGTATGTGTTGTACAGTAAAAATATGTATTCCCAGTGTGGTTGGTTCAGTGGCCTAGTGGTTAAGGCATCCGGCAGGTAATCTGGAGACCCAGGTTCGATTCCTAGCTGAGCCACATTTTCACTTAATTACTTAGTTGTGTTGATTTCTGTTCCTAAATTAACCTTGTCTATATATACATACATACATACATACATACATACATACATACATACATATATATATATATATATATATATATATATATATATTCTTGTGTAAAGATTTCAAGACTTCAGAAGTGATTCATAATCGATTAAGAATCACTTCTAACTCTGAAAATCTTTACGCAAGAATATTTACAGCTCCTGAAAAGTTGAGCGCTCCACGAAAACCATTCTTCAAACATTGATTGACCTATTATATATATATATATATATATATATATATATATATATATATATATATATATAGGAAAACTATGTTTCGATTATTCCGTAGCACAGTCCTCGATACGTTAAAGTAGAGCAAAATATTGAAAAATTGAAAAAAAACTACTCTTTTTATCCCTACAAGCCTGTTTCGGGATTGCTCACTCTTCAGAGGATTTTAAAATCCCCTGAAGAGTGAGCAATCACGAAACAGGCTTGTAGGGATAAAAAGAGTAGTTTTTTTCAATTTTTCAATTTATATATATATATATATATATATATATATATATATGTACATATATATATATATAATATAAAGAAACTGTAAACTTCTGTGTCGAATGATGATACTAAAAACAATGAAAACCAGAGTCTTCTGTTACTTTGCTTTAGCGCTACGCGTTTCACCGCTGTTGCGGCTCTTCAGGTATAGCAAAGTGTGTTTATTGACTTATTGTGTCACAGATGTAATTGTAATTACAATTATAATGGCTATTGTAATTCTAAGCGCGCGCGAGGAATTAGCGTAATTTTAAATCATTAAGAACGGGTTTATACTTCAAAATAAAAAACCTCTCTTTGTTCTTTCTCATGCCTTCTGAGGGGCTGAGAATCTTATAAAACGGAAAGATAGTGAACTGAGGTGTCAATCCCGCAGCACATTCATCAATATGCTTGCTGACTCCTAGCATACGTGTGTGCGGGTCTCTAATTTGCTGTTTATGAACTGTCACTCTATTTCTCAGGACATCACCCGTTTCTCCTATATAATTATGTCCACATCCTGCACACGTTATTACGTAAATCAAGTTCGTTGAGGTGCAGTTCATCGAGTGCTTTATCCGAAATTTTTCATTCGTAATAACATGTGCAGGATGTGGACATAATTATATAGGAGAAACGGGTGATGTCCTGAGAAATAGAGTGACAGTTCATAGTAATAACCAGTTAAAAAGAGACCGAAAATGGACAACTTTTTATTCAAAAAAGATAAAAAGTTAAAAACTTTATGAATAAAAAACGTTTCGGTTTCTCGACCTTCGTCAGTTACAAACAGAATGTTACAAACCTACGACTTAAATACGCTTTTACAACAATGGTTACAAATAAGATACAAGTTACGTAACTCAGACAATGATAGTGGTAACGAAAATGAAACGAAAAACAATAGATGTACAAAGAGTATGACACAACTACGGTAAATTAACAGGATGTGAAATAACAAAAATAATAGAACTAGTGATAAATGTTATGTAACAGTCGCAGCGCAACAGGTTCCCCATCGAGGGATTCTGAATCAACATACCTGTCAGTATCATAACAAAATCCCTAAAGAGGGCCCTTAGACAATAAGTAATAATTTCCCAACAAAGAGCCTTTGAATGACCTGGCTAGCACAAAAATAAGAGAATCCCCAAAAGAGGGCCTCTGAGCGCTGAAACAACTATAAGTGCTAAAGATTACAATTAATGAGTCGGTACGCCCTGAGTTATTAAAGTCAGGGCGTACCGACTCTTAGTATATATATATATATATATATATATATATATATATATATATATATATATATATATATATATTTATATATATGTGATTTATTTATGGAGTTATAGGCTTCCCCTGCCTTGTCACCTAAGAAAGCAAAATTTCCCTGGATGCCACGTCTTCGATCACGAAAATCACATCTTCGATTGCCGTGTTGCCAGCATGGTTGTCCTGATAGTGTAGTGGTCATCACACCCGACTAGTATACGGGAGGACGTGGGTTCAAATCCCGTTCAGGACAAATTTTCTTTCAAACATTTATTCAATGAAAATATGATTATTTGGGGTGTACAGGGTTAGGGTTTCCCTCATGTACAGAATTTAATTAATTGAAATAAGCCTGTATCCGTAATTGGATCCTCCTTTGTCATCCGCTAAGTTGACTTCGATCGTGTATCAGTAATTGATCCTTAGTTGGGTTTCAAATGGACTTATAGGCTTTCCCTGCCTTGTCACCTAAGAAAGTAAAATTTCCCGGGATGCCACGTCTTCAATCACATAAATCACATCCTCGATTGCCGTGTTGCCAGCATGGTTGTCCTGATAGTTTAGTGGTCATCACACCCGACTAGTATACGGGGGGACGTGGGTTCCAATCCCGTTCAGGGTAAATTTTCTTTCAAACATATATATATATCGAACACAAATGAAGACAGCACACAATTTTCAACATCACCTATATTTCGACCGACTTGTCGGTCTTCTTCAGTGAACTCAGGTGTCAATCCCGCAGCACATTCATCAATATGCTTGCTGACTCCTAGCATACGTGTGTGCGGGTCTCTAATTTGCTGTTTATGAACTGTCACTCTATTTCTTAGGACATCACCCGTTTCTCCTATATAACATCCTGCACATGTTATTACGTAAATCAAGTTCGTTGAGGTGCAGTTCATCGATTGCTTTATCCAAAATTTTTCATTCGTGGCGGAGAGGGTGAATTCTTTACCCTGTTTCAAATAGGGGCATGTTCCGCAACGTTTCCGCAACGTTTGTTTCACAAATTTTAACTTCCGGATTAGTGTTCTTTTACCCGGAGAAATAGGAGTTTGTTAGCATCCCTTTGAGGTTTCTGGGTTGTCGCTGACTGTGAATTACTCCAGTCTTGCTCATAATGGGTTTTAATGAGGAGTTTTGGTTCATCATGGGAAGTGCTTTCCTGACCAGCTGAAATACTTGCGGATTGTTTGGATTGTAAGTTGTTACCAGACAGAGGAGGTTATTTTCGCTAGCTTGTTCTCTCGCCCTTCTTAACTCTTCCGTTGTTTTGCTGAGGGCCTTGTTTATACCGTAATTAACGATCTCAGCTGGGTATTGTTTCCTCAAAAGGATTTGTTTGAGATCGTGACGGCGCCGTTTCCTTTATGGAAACAACTTCTGGTCAACTTCTAGTCAATAAACACACTTTGCCATGCCTGAAGAGCCGCAAAAGCGGTGGAACGCATAGCGCAAAAGCAAAGTAACAGAAGACTTTCGTTTTTCATTGTTCTTAGTATCTTTATTCGACACAGAAGTTTACAGTTTCTTTATACATACATATATATATATATATAGATATATATATATATATATATATATATATATATATATGTATATATATATATATATATATATATATATATATATATATATATATATGGATGCCAACTGCTTCGTCTATGACACCTATACATGTTAAACGCGTTTCTCCAGAAATTTCATGATTTTGGCATTTCACGCGCGAAATTTAATCACATAAACAGAGCTACTTGGTCAAAGACTTGACAAGAAAACATTTAACTAGTTTCTCGTATTCACTGACGTGTGTTATCACTAAAACATAAACTCTTTTCGACTTGGCACACGTTTTATTTTCGTAGGAAGAAACTTTAATTTCCAGGACTCAGCTCGAGCAAAGATAAAGCAAAAAGCTCGAAATTTTGCACACGTTTTGTTTTCTGCGCAGCCTGTGTTGATTTGTAGGTTTCAAAGGCGAAAGGGCTGAGCAATAACCGCAACAAAATAAATAAAACATTAATGGAATCAAAATCAGTGATAGCTGGGGCGTTCAGCTACTTGATTGCCTGTTTTAATTTACTGGCACTGATAGTACAGCTGTTCGTAAATAAGTAAATAAGGAACTGTCCTTACAGTGAATATAAAATTTGCACTTCAAAGAACAGTAAGATGCAGGTCAGATGCAATGGATTTAATTACACTGTTAAAAAAAATGAAAAAGAAATTGATCATGGAATTTATTATTGTTTGATACTCTAATTAGCGACAGGAAGCTTTATAGCACCCGAAGACAATTTCTCCCTGATTAGGTTTACATTACAAAGTGCTAAGGTGTGTCATATGAATTACCCTTCCTAACTGTGGTTTTTTATCAGAAAGAAAGTATAGTTACCACAGCATGTTTTTCCATTCCCGGAGTATCCATGTCTGCAAGTGCACTGATAGGATCCCACAGTATTATTGCATACAGCATTGATGTCACAGTCATGAGTGCCGTTGCACACTCGTCTATTTCTGACGGAAGTAAAAACAAATGCAACAAGCCAGTCTTAATCGATTTTACAAATTCATTTTAAAGCTTTGATGTCACAGTTGATGGTTTTGGTCTTATCATGGCAAGAAATGAGGAGCATGAGGGGGCGGAGTCACCTCAGAGCAGTCTAGAGAGCTGTCAATTGCTTTCTTTGTTTGGCGAGATGCTATTGGATGATCCTTGTTAAAGAAATTTGCAGGTAGTTTACACTGGGTGCCAGAGGTTTGTTTTCTTAGCGAGGCCGTCGGTTAACCCGCTAAACGCATAGCGAACGGAGGAGAGAAAGATAAGAACCTCTGGTCTCGGCAGTTGAAAACCTCACTTCCATGCAATTTCGAATAAGATATCTCGGCAAACCGCTTTCCTACAATTTTTGTTTGTTTCCATAATTTGACATGACGTGTCGGCGCGGTGATGCCAAAGACCCCTTGCTTGTGTCTCGTGTAAATAGGGAAATTCATGAGCTGCGTTTCCACAACCCCGTTTAAAATTATAACACCTATAAAAAGTGTTTAAATTTGTTAATTTCTGGATCTGGAAGGTTCGATTTTTTCCACAGTGTTTGCGCGAGATAGACAAAGATAGCTACGATTGAGGCTGTACCCAGGGTGCCAGAGGTAGTTTTTTTTCCATTTGAAGGAGGAAAATTATGCGGCGAGGCAGCGTCAACGAGGCTTTGTGTTTCGCTGCTTAGCTGCTCCTCGCTAAGAAAGATAAAACCTCTGGCTCTCAATAAAACCTCTCTCGTGGTTGTCGTCTGTGTTGTGATTTCCGGTAAACAACGAGATACCCTGCGAGCAGAGTCTCCTTCGATCCTCCTAGAAAAATCGAAAAAGTCCGCACTGAAATGTCCACTCCACGTTCGACCGAGATCGCTTTTAAACCACCTTTATTGACTCGGTGGACTTCAACTTCACAGCGATGTTGTCCCATTCAAGAAGGTTTGATCATCGATTGTGGTTAACAGGACGGCAAACACATCCTCGCGCATGATAAAATGAAAACACATTCCATGCTTGATAAAATAAAGTAAAGCCTCTTCCTGAACAAGTTTAAATTCTAAAATCTCCGAAAATGCACAATTAAGTGCGAATTGTACTGCACCTCCAAATGCTTGCTCGAATTCACAGCTTTTAAATTGCCAGTTTTGTTTTGTTAGCCTTCCTCACACAAAAATCCGGTTTTATGGCCACTAAAGTGCATTATCGCCGTTCAACCAATAAAATTCAGTGTTAGATCGCTTACACCACGAAAACAAATCAGCGACCGAGTTCAATATCTGAAATCATGGAAGTGAGGTTCTCAACCGTCTTTACCAGAGGTTATTTTTTTCTCTCCGCCCTTTGCACCTTGTTAACTCTAACTCGGCTTCGCCGCCTTATATTCCTGCTTCAAACGAAAAAAAATAACCTCTGGCACCTAGGGTACAGGTGGTTCAAAATAAAAATAAAAATAATAAAAAAAGATGTTGGCCCTGTCGAGTAATCTACTGTTGTCTAAAACAGCGAAGAAATAAAGATAATAAAGAAGGACTGTTATCTGGAAATTTTTTCCTCGTGAATAAATCGATTTTTGTCTGTTTCCGCGAAAAATCGGAAATTTTTAGAGTATGAAAGTGTACGATCGCGGCTTATTGAAAATTTTATTCTCTCCATTTTAATTTTGCCACGATCTCGCCGCAAGGATTTGTTATCATTCTCAGTCTTTTGCCGAGGATTTCTATCCGTAAAATGCCTGGGAAAGAGAAGACTGATATAACAAAATGGCTGGCGATACTTGAAAATTGCGAAAACTTGGAACTTGCGAAACATCCACAGCACTCACGGCGCTTCTATGAAGACTTCTCTTCATCCAAGTAGACTTGAAAAAGGTCCATCTTCAATGCTGATTACCGTGGTGGACTGAAACTGTGATAAAGAGACAGTTCCATGAAAGTTGGAATAATAGTTCTGATTGATACCAGAGAATTAGTTCTCGCACGGGCTTGAAAAGTTAAATTTTTCGAAGGCGACTTAGCTGGAAACGGCATTCCGCCATTCTTTTCTTACCAACGAAGAAAGCTCAGTTTTAAAGTTAGTAACCAGGTGGTGTTTGTATTACCATCGCAAAGCATCTTGGCAGACATCGTTTATTCGGTTCATTTTGCTCGAACCTCGAGAGAGTCAACATCTCGAGTGGTTGTAAATCTTCCGTGAAATTGTTCATTACGGGCGCGAAGCGTAAGAGTCCACAGTATAGAATTTTGAATTATGAATCTTAAGACAACATCTTTTGTAGTCTACGAAGTATCGATTGTCGAGGTCGAAGTCTGGAAAACGATTAGTTTTCGCTGATGGCTTGATGGCGCATGAATTTTTGTAAAATAAACAATCTACTCCTAGTTTTCATCGTTGTTCTTTGATCTGCTGAATCCATTTTAGCGTACTTCATTTCAAAACTGGCAATTTACAAGAAGAGAAACTACTGACAATAATTGTTTGAAATTAAAGATTTTCAGACAAACGGTATTGATTCGCTCTTTTCTACAGTCCGAGTCAAAACAATCTCTCAGTTTTCCTCTTTGTATTCCAAATTCATAATTCACTTCGACATTTAACTCTTTATATCAGGAGTCAACCTCCACACTCGCATTCTATCCACCTTGACATTGACATAATTAATTTAATGTGGAAAGTATTCTTAGCTGTCGTTCTCAGGTACTCCACTATGAAGCACGTTTCTCTCAAAGTGTGATATATGTGCTTACCATGCATCTCTGAATATTATCTTGAAGCTTGTATTTTGCAAGATTTTAGTAAAAACTGGAATATAAAATTCAAGTAGATTTTGATAATTTATTTTCTACAATTAATTTTTTTGATGCAAAATTGAAAATTATATAGTTGGCTGCTAATACCTCTAAATTAAAGCTCCCTTAGTGATAGATAAAACTGCTGCAGCCGCTGAAATTCATCGAGGAGATATTAAACCAAGTGGTAAACAGAATGACCTAACTGATGTTTCATGTAATCCAGATATGGGAATGTCTATACTATGTGAAGATATTTCTGATGTGAAGATAAGGGATTAGCTGGGCCAGACTACTGTTGCTTTACTGTTGACCCTGTGCTTCCAAACACTGAACAGGTTTCAGGCAATAACAATCCAAGCCTACTACACTGTTTCACTTACTTGAGTTAGTAAATTATTAATTCAAGGATTCAAGTTACCCAGTGATGTAGACTATGAGGCGGTCTAGCGAGCAAAACATCCACCGAACTGAAGTGTGTTATGGTTCACCACTGAAATGGTTATCATTCATTTTCATAACCGGTCAGCTGGTGGCTTGCAAATGCTAAATGCTAACATACTCAAGTTTTTCATATGGGTTAATATGTGCTGGTGATCATGAGCCAACGCACAGTCTGAACCAAAACCATGAATCAATACCCAATTTAATAGATACCCAATCTAGTCAATGGTTCAAAAAATAGTATAAAACAATGATAACACTAAAGAAACTGCACACCATTTACTCCACTCAAATTTAATATTGTAGCACCTTGTGTCATTACAACATACAATACCAAAGCCTTAATTCTGGCAAAAGGGAAGAACAGCTCCCACTGACCGAATGTCGACTAGCTGAAAGCAACCTGAGGGCAACATTTCAGAACGCGAGGGGTGCCCGCGGGCGCTTTCAGACCCTTATATTGCTGAACGTTTTGAGTACATTTTCTCTTATTTTGAGCGATTTTCGATCGTTGGTTTAGAAGAAACATCCCACTTTGTGTAGACGGTTCTCGCGCATTGAATTACAGACCGAACATCGATCATTTTCCTCGATGATTTATCCCACAAGGTCTTTGATGTTTGGCCATAAAAACCAGCGTAATTAACAGAGAAAGACTACGAATCTTAACGGATACCACAAAAATAGCCCTTTTCTTAGCCCCAAAATTACGGTTGGATGTGTCAATTTGCCGCCATCTTGAAAATGTGCGAGAGTAATGCTTTGCGATCGTGGCACAACCACCACCTGGTTAGTAACCGTGGCGGATAAAGCTGGAAATTGAATGATTGTGTCAAAGAACAACTATCGATGTCAAGGAACAAGATCCGATTGATGCCAGTAGAAAAGTCAGAATCTTAGAGAGGTATGTCAAAAAATTTAAGTTTCTTCACTCAAGTCTCTCTATTGATGCTCGACATATTTTTAGCGTAATTTTTTCTTCGTGCCGCTACGATCTGCGCACGCTTGTCACTCATTTCTTGCCAATGCACGGGTAAAGTTCATCGATAAATTTATTAGGGAAAAAGAGCGCGTCAAAATGGGTAACTTTGTATCATTGAGAAACAAAAAAGTCGAAAAAACGGTAACTATAAACTCTCGGATATTTGAAGCAAGAAGTTAAACAGGTTTCCTTGGGTTTCAACCAGGAATGCTTTTTAATTTTTAAACACCTCATTTGTTTACTTTATGAAATATAATGCTTAAATGATGAAAGCGCTTTGAATTTTGTAAATATGCATTTGTGAAAGCATTAATATTATCAAAACATAAAGCTTTCTGTGCCTATATTCATCCTGCAAAACGAGGAGTTGTCAATACAGTAGTCAAATCAAATGACTTAGCTTTCGAGCTTTCGACGACGTGATGGCGTCTTAATCAAGCGATCCATTTGTGACCTTTGACTAATGAATGCCATGTGAACCAGATCATAAGTCCGATCAAAATGGTTGACCAATCAGGGGCTTCATTTAACAAAGGCGCGATTTCAAACCAACAACAAACGAGCGCGTTGGATCCGGCAAGGGTGTAAAAAATGAACCTTTAACATAAGGCAAGTAGAAACAAAACTAAACCAACGTTACGTCATAATGGCACATTAAGATTGACAAATTACATGCTTTAAGGAATTCCCACCCTCTTTGTGGGCCTGTACCGATAAAAATGTTAGATTTACCTCTGCATGCTTTCCCATTTCCAGAGAATCCAGTTATGCATGTGCAGTTATAAGATCCCGGGATGTTGGTGCACGCACCATTGATGTCGCAATCGTGAGTGTTCCTTGCGCATTCGTCAATATCTAAAAATAAAATAAAAAAAACAAGAATGGTGTTGTATTCTTTAAGAACTTGGCCAAAAGCGTAGAGTTGATATGCCTCGAATAAAACTTAATAGTCAGTTGTGTGCCTTATTCTTGCAAATGGTATGCCAAAAATAATATGTTAGTTATGTAAGTTAACTTAATTTTGTGGTGCAACAACGTTAAAGAAGTCGCAAGGCCAGGCTTTCATTGGATCCCAAACACTCCCTCAGCATTATTCCTCTTTCCATCAGTCGGTATCAAATAACTGATCGGACCTCTTTAGCTTTCTGGTCAAGTGGTCCGCACTGGGTAAACATAACATTCAAGATGGCGGCCGTTGGAAGGTGTTCTCACGCGGCGTGGACGCGGCGTTTGAAAATCTATCAAAAGTCTCCTCGATCACACTAGCAAACCAATTAAAGGATGTGGAAGCAAGGAAATTGAAGATAAAAGGTTTCAAATTCTTTACGGAAAACTACATTGACGATGTTTTCGTGAAAGTAGAAAACGGTCGATCGGGAACTCATAAAGAGAAAGACCATTGTTACCGCAGCCAAAAGAAGAACGAAGCTCCTCACACAGTGAAGTTGAAGATTGCTGGCAAAGAAGGGTAAGGTAATTTCGAAGGAGCAGAAGGCTCATGCAAAGCAGAATGAATACACCTTTAAGTCATTTTGCTTATAAAAATATTCTCCAGGATTTTGAAAGCTAGGATAAGACTTAAATTATATTCAGTTGTCAGCGTATACTAGGGGCTTTCAATATTATTGAATATTATAGTTTGCTGCATTGTTTACGATGAAAAAATTCAAACAGAGGGACTAGAGGGTTACATTTTTGCCATATTTCCTTATCCGTGTAAATGTATTGTATTTGTGAGGTGTAATGTACATCATAACGTAACTGGTCTTTGTTGTTGCAGGGTTGGGCATGGAGGGCACTTAAACCATGTCTTGGCCCTAATGTACCTACTTAACCTTAGTTTTTAAATGCCTAAATGGTTTACCACCAGCTTATTATTATTTTTTTTCAAAGGCGCCTAATGGTTTGTAGCCGAAACACAAGGAGATCTACAGACTTGAATGTTTCACGCTGCAGGCTATTAGGTAGACTACAAGGTTTTTTTTTTGTGCTGTCAAATTATGGAATAATGTACCGAAGGAAAGCTTGAACTTTAATGGAATTAGGACTTTTAAGAAAAGCTTATTTAATAGCATTTTTAATGATGGATAATGATTGCATTACATTATGGAGATGTGAATGATCATCACAGTTATGAACATTGCTTAAGCAGGAGTAAAAACATTAAGGCTGAAATAAAAAAAAATTCAGGCTTTTACGGGAGCCGGTGCAGTGCTCTACCAACTGAACTAACAAACCATCTGGGAGCTGGTCATTTTTTTTAACTCATTACACACTTGTGAGTTCGTATTAGCTCCGTACTTATTGTTAATGTTTTTCCACATTGTACTGATAATTTATCCTTTAGTTAATTGCAAGTCTGGTCCGCTTAGATTAGCCCTAGCTACCTGCGGACTAGCCAATCCTTTTTACAGCATATTTTCAAACTAAAGCTGTTTTTGTTGTTTGTTTTTATGGATATTTTAAAATAAATATATGAAAATCATACATTTGGACTCCAAATTAAAGAATGAAGGTGTGTATGATCATCGCAGTTAGTAAAACTACTTAACTTATTTAAGCAGTAGTGAAATAAATGCCTGAAAAAAAATCAGGCTTTTACAGGATCGAAGCCACGACCTATGCGATATATCAACTAAACTAGCAGGTCAACTGGGAGCTGGTTATTTAGTTGGTTCGTAATATGCCTGTTAGTTATCAAGATGTGAGAATAAATACATGAAAATCATATATTTCAACTGCGGATTTTATTCAAGTGTGAATTTTATTCATATTTTCCAGGTGGCTGAGAGGAATGCTAAAAACAAAGAAAAGAAACGAAAAGACGACGAAACGAATGAACGTGTTGAACTTCTTTTCTGGGGAACCTTTCCGAATTATTACAGCAAACGACTGACCGTCCGCCCAACAAAAACGATGACTAAAAAAAATTTACATATGCGACAAAAGTGAGAGCTCGCAGTGCATTACGTAACGGTACAAAAGAAAGCCAGAAGATGCAGAAAAAATAAGCAATCATATTATCAAGTGCATCAAAAAAATGTAGAGTTATGCAACAAGTATTTTCAAAAAGCGATTAATGAAAATTCATTTGTAAACTCTCTATAGACTCTTTTGTTCATTCTCCCCCTCCTAGGCATGGTGTAACTCTGTCAATGTCCAATTTAACGCACTTAACAGTTTCATTCTTTAACTGTACTCCAGGAGAACACATTTTGTAAATGGCCTTATGACTGTGTTTTGCCTACTTGAGGCTTTACTACTCGAACGTGGCCATCTTGGCCTGGGAAAACTTCCAGAACCCTCGCAAGGGGCAAATGAGCTCTGGGACTTTCGGGTGAGATTGGTACAAATACATCCTCAACGTTGAGGTCAGCTTGTATTTTGTTCCATTTTTGAGGCGCGTGCAGCATTGGGACTCACTCCCTCAACCATATCCTCCAAAAGTGAGAAAGAACTCCTTGACTCCTCTCCCCCTTTTTCATTGGTTGATAGCCATTTCATTAACGGTTTCTGGATCGGTTAGTTCCCCTGGCTGTCCATAGACGAAACGGTTGGGAGTCAACGGGGTTGCGTCTTTCGAGTCGGCGGACTGAAACGTAAAAGGACGGAAATTAAGTAAGGCCTCGACTCCTGTAAACGCTGTCATAAATTCCTAGTCGTTGAAGTCTGCGTTACTTAAGATAGCACGAATGGCCTTCTTTGTTGCCTTTATCATAACGTCATAAGCCCCGCCAAAATGGGGCGCCAAAGATGGAATAAATAACCAGTTTACTCCTTTGTTGCCCCCTCTAGTCTTGAAATTTGTTCGTGTCCAGTCCATTCACCAACGCCCGACGTTCACGGTCGGCTCCGACAAAATTCATCCCTTGGTCACTAACAATCTCTCGAGGGTACCCATGGCGGCTCGCCATTCCAACGAAGCACTTAAGGAAACTGTCAGTGACTAGGCCAAAAGCCAACTCCAAATGCACTGCGCGACACGTTAAGCAAGTGAATAGGGGCACAACCAGCGTTTTCCCTTGTCGTTTTCCCCGATCTTGGATGGTGACAAATGGACCCCCATACTCAATGTGACTTCTGCGAATGCTCGTAAAGGAATTCGTAGAAAGACACGTGCGATGAGGACCATGATTTGTTGAAGGGGCTTTCCTTTGCGTCTTTTGCACTCGTTGCACTCATTTTCCACTTTTTAATTTCTTCCCGCGCAGCTGCATGCATGTCCAATACACCCAATCTGAATCGGATCATGTCCGATCGGACTCACCGGAAGTCACATGGCACCAAATACAACCTTCATCGTTCTTCACGCAAGCACGCGCGGCCTACGCGCGCGACCCAGAAAGTAATAAACGCGCGCGACCTACAAAGTAATATTCGAGTCGGGTCGACTTGACCCATCTTTACAAACGTCGATCCGTCTCATCGTAAGTCAGCTCGCAAGTGACAAAGATAACACACGCATAGAGAGGGCAGGCAGAAAATTTCGACGGATCAACTAAATCTGATCGACACGAGTCGACCCGTCTATCCGAGTCGATTCGACTCGACCCGTCACCGGAAGTCAGGTCGTGCAAAAGAGAAAGTAACGAACGTCGATCCTCGACAAGTCAGGTCGCGTAAAAGAGAAAGTAATGATCGTTCTTAAAGCCGGTACAGGAACATGACAGTTTCTGTACCAGCAGAATTGGGTCGACTCGACAAGTCAGGTCGCTCAAAAGAGAAAGTAATGGTATGTAAGCTGGTGTATATGCCATTGTTCTTTAAGCCACGAGTCCAAACAAGTGCGCATTACTCGCTTATACCTCGTTTTTTAAGTCTCAAGCAGAAAGGCGCAACCGAAGAAACAAGCGCCCTACACATGTGTATACCTCGTTTTTAAGCCACGAGTACAAAGAAGCGCGCGTTACTTATGTATATGTCTCGTTCATCAAGCCACGAGTCGAAACAAGCGCTCGTTAATGATGTATGCTTCTTTCTAAATCGAAACAAGCGAGCTACACATGTGTGTGCCTCGTTTTCTGAGCCAAGAGCAGAAAGAAGCGCTCCTCGCTCATGTATATGCCTCGTTCTTTAAGCCACAAGTGCAGACAAGGGCGTGTTACTCGCGTATACCTCGTAATTCAAACCACAAGCAGAAAGGCGCAACCGACATAAACAAGAGCGCTACATATGTTTATGCTCTGTGTATGCCTTGTTTTTAAATCCACGAGCAGAAACAAGAGCGCGTTAGTGATGCATATGCCTCGTTCTTTAAGCCACGAGTCAAAACAAGCGCCTGTTACTCGTTTACACCTCGTTCTTTCAACCACAGTGGAAAAATGCATCTCATTAGCAGAAATAATAACATGGGGTAAGATCAAAACAAGGGCGCAACACTTGTGTATGCCTCGTTTTTTAAGCCACGAGCAGAATGAAGCGCGTGTTACTTATGTATATAACTTTTTCTTTTTTAAAGCCACGAATCCGAACAAGCGCGCGTTACTCGTGTATACCTCGTCGTTTAAACCAGAAACAGAAAAGCGCAACCGGCAGCAACAAGCGCGCTACACGTGTGTGCATCGTTCAAACGACTCGTACGGATCGACAATAATGTCTAATATTGCCATATCTAACTCGCTCCGCCCCTGATGAGAGGAAACGGGTGGAGTGGGATCGACGACCCGACTCGAACCGATCGAACAAAGTCGATCCTCCCTGTAAACCTTTCATGCTGAATGTCTTGCAAACCGCCTTCCGGTAAGACGGATCGACTTTTGAAGAGAGGGGTCGAGTTGGGTCGAGTCGGATCGACGATCCGCCGGTAAGACGGACCGACAAACGGAGTCGACCCGCCGACATTAATTACCGTGCCTGTTAGCCTTTCTTTCTGAAATTTTCTAAGTCTCTTACAAATTGACTTCTCGTAAGACGGGTCGACTTTTGAAGAGACGGGTCGGGTCGGGTACCGACTTCCGGTAAGACGGACCGACATTTAGAGAGACGGGTCGAGTCGGGTCAAGCGGATCGACGACCCGACTCGATTCGATCGAAAGGAGTCGATCCGCCAACATTGCAAACCGACTTCCTGTTCTACGGATCGACTTTTGAAGAGATGGGTCGAGTAAAATCGAGTCGGATGGACGACCCAACTCGACTCGATCGAACGACGTCGATGCAAAACATTTCCTACCGTGCCTGTTAGCGTTTCTTACTGAATTTCTCTTGCAAACCGACTTCAAGTAAGACGGACCGACTTTTGAAGAGACGGGTCGAGTCTGATCGACGTTCCTTGGTAATCTCTGTAAGCACTTTTGGTGAATTGCTCAGCCATTTTCTAGCTTTTATTCCAGCTTTCGCCCACATATTCTAAAGCTCCTGTGCCAACTGGGCTGCTCTTTATTTTCTCCCAGAGAATCCAACGAGTCGTCCATATACGTTTATCTGGTTACTGTGGCAGCAGCAAGGGAGAATTCCTCTTGATGGTTCCTGGAATTTTCGTCGGAGACATACTGGTCATTTAGCGGCGTACCCGGGAGCTTAACAGTTGTATCGAACACGGTTCCATTTTTTTCGTCAATCGTTCATATTAGCAGACTGGAAAATTGGGGAGGTATCAGACATCTTGCGGCTCTTTCTCACTCTCGTTAACCTTACGCACATAGCCCTTTTCGAACTACGAAGCGATGAAATTATTGTATTCTTCTCCCAATAAAGACTGTCGTAGGAGGTGTTTTTTTTGTGTTTTTCATCCGAATGAAAGCCATTTCGTAGTTGTTTGGTAGAGAGGGGCAGTGTGCTTTCCACGGAACGGACACATAATAACGCGCACCATTATGAACCATAGACTGACTTACGTCCTCAAATTCGATCTTCTCCTCGGGGTTATGATTTCCGGCCAAGACTGCTGGATCTCCAGAGTTTCGATTTCTCAGAACCGTTGCAATAAATCGTTGATTTCGTGAATCATCTGAAGTCTGCAAAAGAGGTTGTTGGCTAAATGCGTTTGTGAGTCTCTTGCGGTGGATCTTCTGCCTGGATGACTTATACAGGACCATCCAAAAGGACCTAGTCTTGCTATCACGCCACATCTCGAGAAATTAAGATTGATTTGGTCCTGTCTGATCAACGCATCAACCGTCGTATCAGCGGCAGCTTCTGGGAAGTTACAAAAGCTTACGTAAGGCCACTGACTTTGGTACTTTTGCCAGTCAACGGTATTGTAGCTTGCATTCACTCGACAAGGGCAAGTCAGGGCCTTAAACGGTAACTTGACGCTGCCGTCACAACTCTTCAGGGTTAAACTGGCAGGTATTGAATCAACCGTCCCCTCTTTCTCTTAAAAAAACGTTTACAGAAGCTTGCTCGTATGTTGTAGACAGACCGAGAGCTCCGGCCACTTCCTAATTGGCATAGGAAACAGTGCTTGCATCGTCCAAAACGGCATTCACTTTAATCTTCTTGCTTTTCGCTGCTTACTACACTGGTACAGTACAACATCCTTGGACTGCGCGGAAGTTGGGGTAGTCATTTGTGAATGCTCTCCGGTTTCCCTAGCCTCCTACGCAGATGTTCTTTTGGCTCGTCACGCAATCTTTCCTCCCCAACAACGTCTGCTGAAAGAAGTAGGATTTTACGTAGACCAATCAGAGCGCAGTTCCCAATTCTGGAAGTGTACTTTAGACTTGGACATTTTCTCGCGCGAGAGATCTCAAAACATTACAGTGGATATCAATGTCGCGTTTCAACGAGTATGATTGTCGATCAGAGAGAGGCTATGGTGTATTTTGTGGATCAGAAGATGGATGTCTTCGTAAATTTATCAACCGGGTTCGGAAGATCACTAATTGATCAGTCTTTGACGTGACACTCAATAATACGTGCCATATTTTACACAGTGGTTTCATAGTCAGACAGCAAGCGTTTGTTGACAGTTTCACTGGGATAGTGAATAGATATTTTCACTTAAACTTTCTTAGAGCTAATAATCTGTCCCCGACTTTCAGAGAAAGGCACTTTGAATCGGAGTAGATGTCAAATAGGCACCGAAATAGGTACGATAAACAAACCGGCTTCGTTTGTTAGCGGCGCTGTGTGAGGACTGGATTTCCTCGGCGCTTGACAAGATGATCCCAGATTGACCTCCGCAGCCTTCCGATAATGCAGAACTTTCGCCATTGTCTTCTTGCAAAGAAAGGAAAGTGGTAGGGAAGGTGACAGATTTAGCGATGTTGCTTCGGTACGTTTGTTGAAGGTGCGATCAGCGCAGTATAAATATCCACCTCCTTTTTTGTTAAATCTCGCCGTAATCGCGTCGTTCCTATTACAGCTTTCGTAAATTCCTACCTAAGCTCCTCCTGAACTGCTCGCAGGTCTGCTTTATTTTTTTTTTTGAAGCGAAGTAACCGCTTATAACATTGGGAACAGACGAACGCGTCGCTCAAGAAAAACACAATTTTAAAAATAGATTTCGAAGGCATTTCCGATCTGCCCGGTATGTCCACAGAACTCTTGCCGAACCCTGGTATGCTCGCAGTAGGGATTATAATGGAACTACAGAAGAAAAATTATTTCCAATATATGTTTTTTTGGAGAATAAAAGTCATGATTTGGAAGGGAATTCGGGGATAAACATAAATCGCTTCAAGGGGTCCCAAGCGAGCGTTTTAAACGCAGCTTTTGATTGACATCGCACAAAAACCTAGCTCCGATTGGGTCTGCAGTAATTTTCACGTGGAACCCGGGTGATCTTTGCTAACAATGGAAAAGGAATGTGCAACTTGTTTCAGCAGACGTTGTTGGGGAGGAAATATTGCGTGACGAGCCAAAGAAGGTCTGCCTAGGAGGCTACGGCTTCCCTGGATATACACAGAAACGCCACTTACGGACGAATAGGTCGGTTAGATTGTCCCAGGTTTGTGTCATTGTTTTATTTTGAAAGTAGCTCTTCATTTTGTACTGATATATGTAAAAGTTAATTCTTGACTTGCTCAGTGGTGAAACAGATGACATTACAAACTTACAAATCAATTCACGCACTTACTCCGACGAGTTTTTGGCCTACGGGAAGCCATGCCAAGATTGTTCTTCCATTTTTTAAAGTTGTTTTCGTAATCATAATTGGTCGTAAATACGTCGAAAGGAGAAATAAATTTTAACGCTCCAAGGAACCCTATGCAATGCAAATGTTTGTTTACCCAATCAAAGTCACTTGCTCAACCTATGACGTAACTGGCTGAAGAGGTCTTTTGATGACGACGTTCTATTCATTTTCTTCTCGTAATAGGTTACCACTGCCAGTATCATTCCGTGAAAACAACCCAAATAGTACTTTTAAGTGACGTTAGCTAAAAAACAGTTCCGTGGAACCCCATTTTTATTATTGAAAGATAATCACCATGTTACAATACAAATGTTTGAAACTAACAACTGAAATATCGTTGGAACTGGTTTAGAGCTGCATTAAGTTTTAGAAAATTAAAGACGGCTCCAAACTCCTCTCTTTACTTTTAGTTTTGTCAAGTCTTTTATACCTTTTTTTCATCGACAGGCTTTGAAAAAAAGTGTTTGAAGTTCTTTGTTTTTGTTGGCAAGACAAACAAACACACAACTCGCATATTAAATTAAGGCGCTCGGCTCTGAATCCATAGCAGGGAACTTATGCAGTTATGTACTCCTCGCATGCCATTTTTAAAGAATCGCAGAATGTACTAGCTGACAGACTATGGCGTGTGATTCCCGCCAAAATTAAGTTTCAAATTTCAAATTCTGACTAACTCTAACTTCTGATCACTTCTAGATTTGATAAACTGTAGATTCGGACTGCAACTGAATTTGGATCAACTCTTAATTCGGACGAACTCCAAATTGGGACAAACTTTAAATATTGATACGTCCGATAAAGGCTGACTACACAGTTCCGAATTTATTTCCCACGTACCGATAATTTATTCAATATACCAAGGTTCTTCATTACAACTTTGCAGAACAACAGTAGTCAGAGTAAATTGCAATTTAAATTCGCCAGTTTTAAGGAAGTCTTATAAGGGAGGTGGAACTTGTGATGAGCGTGTAGATAATGTGGACTAGCATATACCTCGAACCTACTGCACTCTAATCCCTACATTTATCGGAGCATCGGTTATTCAACAATAACCAAAACTTCTCAAAATGGTTTCTTTGGCGCGTTCTAGTCTATCATCATCAATGTCTGTAAAATGTTGTCTCTAAGAAATACTTAACTCTTGCAACTGTCTTTTGGTCGTCATAGACTGATGACACAGGAGTTGCGCTAGGTCATATCTGGAACCAAGAAACCCGTTTCTAACAAAAACGCCAATAGATCTCTTGAGACATAATATTTCCGTTACCCGGTTACTCAACTCTAAAGGAGCGGGAAACGCCTTTTACTTGAGCTAAGACCTGTAGAAGACCCTTCGCGTGCCGTACAATATTAACAAGTTGATAACTGATGGAATCGTAACCTCCTCCGCAACGAACTAGACAATTTTAGTATAAATCTACTTGCGTCCTATCGCGAATGGCGTTCCCTAATTGGCTAAGCTACTCGCTATCTATTCTGTGATAGGTAGAGAGCAGCAGTTGTCAACACCTCCTCACGTTTTCGAAGTGTCTGCGAGGAGGGTTTAGATAATTTACTTGTTTAGTTTTGAACGACTAGTAGTTTTATACTAAAAGAAAAAAAAATAGATAATGAGCTTGAGATTTCTATGTATAATGGCTGTTTCGAGCTGCGCGCTCATCAGCTATCACCAGCCTCATCAGCAAGTTCATGAGAAATGAAATGTTGTCTACATTTTCTAAGCGCGTATTACAAGTTTCCACCTCCCTTATAAAAAAAAACTGGCGAATATAAATTGCCATTTGCTCTGACTCTTGTTGTCTCGCAACTTTGTTCTGACCTTCTGCACTTTGAACAAACTTCAGATGACGAAATGCTCGTTGCGTTATCGTATGCAAATAAATGGATGTTTTGTTTTGTGTTATGCAAATTTTTGGTGTCTGCTCGCTGTTTATCCAGGAAACAGATCATGGTTTTAGCGTCCTTTAATAAAGTTGCCTGAAGCCGTTGTTAAATGTAAACATTTAGCTTGCAATTGCTTGTTAGTATCCTTTGATCTTCCAGTCATTTTCCTTGTTATGACGTCATAGGCAGTCATGTGACTTGTCATGTACTCTTGGACGATGTAGTTGTCGAACCGCCATTAAATGCCGTTGTTGTTCTCAAGTTGTCTAAGTTATTTGAACCCAAACACCACAAAGTTTGCGACGAGGATATTGGTCACTGAATTGGCGGAAAGTCTGGAAATTGGTTCGCAGTCCACCGCAGTCCAGGGAGGAAGTTCTACCTCAAGGAGCTCTCTGATGGCAAGTTATTTCGGTTGAATGGACGCTCTTGACCCTAAAGTAGAAGGATGGTCCACGAATGTGGAGCGTCTTGAGATGTTTTTCGTGGTAAATAAAGAAAGCCAAACAAGCCGCAACCAAGAGTACCGAAGATAAAAATTACTGTCGGGGAGCCAGTTCTTGTTCAAGATTACAGGAAAAGTAGATATCCTTGGAATAAAGGCGTCATTATCTCTAAGTTAGGGCCAGTGAAATACTCTGTGCAAGTAGATGGTTTCGTTTTGAAACGGCATATAGATCACCTTAAAGATATGTCTGGAACTAAGTTACCATTTCCTAGACAAGGGGAAGGCGATGTTTTGCTGACCCATCCCTTAACAACCAATTCATCTATCATAGAGTCAATTCCCTCAGTAGATTTGTACCGCTGTTACTTGTTAGCCTGATTCGGAGTTAACTTAAGGAAAGCATGAAAAGGAGGTACCTTAGCAGTTCTTAGTGTGAAATAATCAGCTACGCAATAAGAGCCAATAACTCCGACAAAACGTTACCCGCGACAACAAGAAAAAAAAAACACCTGAGCGCCTAATCAAACAAATGTGATGACTAAACAAGAACCGTTTTGAATGCATTTCTGTTTTGTTTTGCTTTTTGTATAGGACAAACTTTTCCTAAGAAAGGGAGGGTATTGTGACATCACAGGTTATTATGTGACTTCCTATGTTCTCTTGCACAATGTAGTTGTCGAACCACCAAGTTGTGGACGTTATTTGTACCCAAACACTACATTTATGTATCTCCAATGTCTTGATTGTGACTGGTTACTTATTCTTGGTTTTCAGTCACGCAAGTTAAAAACTAAAGTCATCAACCATTCAATAGATAAAGCCAAGAAATTAAGATTTTGTAGAAGAGTAATAAATAAACAAAATCCCAAAGTCTTAGGACTGTGCGATTTCCCGTACGACAAAATGTACCTCTTCGAATTATAGAGATCAGTATGGACATGCCAAGATGGTGTACCTCAGAGGGACAAAAATATGGCGGCTAGAAACGAGTGGAAACATCTGGAATTCACTTTTGCTATCTCAAAAGCTTTCTTCTCTCTTTTGAGCTTGAAACATTTCGCATAGACGCTCCTCTTCTTATGTTGGCTTTTCAGACCTCAAAAAAAAAAAAAAAAAAAGCATGTACGTGACATGCTTGCGAGGAGACATCTTTATGTCACGCACCGTGAAAAGGTCTAAAATTCAAACTGCTCTATTTTCAAATCAAAGCTCGCTACCGAGCTGAATACATACAAGCACATACATTTCTAAAATGTCGTTAAAGTGATGAAGCTAAAAATGAAAAAGTGTGTTTACTTCTGAAATCTATTTTTCTTAAATGCCGTCACGTAAAAACGAAGAATAACCGTTCAAGGCTTTCGTTTTGCCGTTCAGCCCTTCGGAACTAGCTACTTAATTTTTTTTAGCAGCCGTTCTGCCGTTCACACTCAGCCGTTCATTTTTTTGTGGAACCGTTCACCTTGAGCCGTTCAAAAATTTTCTTCAGTGGTGCAGCCGTACAATTTAACTCGTTCATTTTTTTTTCTCCAGCTGTTCAGCCGTTGAACATAACCGTTTAAAACAGCTTGGCCATCCGTTTGTGATCCGTTCACTAGCCGTGCGTTTTGCCATTCTAACGGATATTGCTTAGTGTACGTTTCGCGTGAGAGGTCACAATTACAAGGACACACCATACGATGAAGCCGAATCCATGAATTTCACAAGAGCAAATACCTGAAAGAACGATACGTTTTCCAAAGGCTGTAGGCAGCATGGCCATGACATCTTTTTCACTGAGAAGACTCTTATTTTCCAACTCTAGTTTTTTCTACAGATCAATTGGTTTATAGAAGCTGAAGTAGCCTTACTAAGAAGACCATCACTTTCCGCGTTCACTGTCGCCATGTCAAATTAATTGAAATTCTGCTTCACTTGCTTGACATGTGTAACGGCCGAATTAGCCAATCAGTAATTTACGTCTCAACGTAGATACTAAAATCGTACAGACTCCGTTGCAGGCTCTTCTTTTTCGTCCCTCGTCCCAGTTCCTTAGCTTTTAACCGCGTGCCATTCAAAGCAAACCTCTCTGAATTACCTAATTGAAGAGCCTGTATGCTAAAACAAGGGCCCTACGTAGAATTGTTAAAAGTCTTTTACTTCCATCCCGCATAAATCACATCGTAAATTGCTCTATTTCAATCATCACTATGCGTTTTTAACAAAGAAATATTATAGTATTTAGTATTTACCGACGCACATGACTCCATTTCCAGAGTATCCAGGTTTACAAGTGCAGTTATGGGATCCCACGGTATTAATACATACCGCGTTGACGTCACAATCATGGGTGTTTGTTGCACACTCGTCTATTTCTAAAGAAAAGAAATTAAATGGTTGAATAGTAAGGGAATCTTTTGCACCTTGTCTATATATGAACATAACTTGGTGTAACAGAGGCAATGATGTTAGACGGTTAACGAGTCGCTGGGTTAAACAATCCTTGATCTATTAAGCCCCCAAAGGAAAAAACAAAAAGAAAACCGTGTGTTAAGAGAAAATACAAAAGACCTCGCAAAAAAGCCGAGTAAAGTCGATAATTCTGTTAGCAAAAATGATTCCTTTCCTCATATTAGAGTTAATCCGAGAGTTAAAATATGGCCCATTTGACAACTAACGCAAGTAATTAGAAATGTGCGTTTTGGTGCTACTACACGCCCGAAGCTTTGTTCAACGCACCTTATCACGGTATTTTTCTTCGTCAGTCAAGAAACAGACATCAGTTGACACTGATTAAAAGAACGCCTTAAAATAAAGAACTGGCCATGTTCGGGATGCATACCTTGTACCTTTCAGTATATTGGAGTTACAATTCCACTAAGACTGAAAATCTCACCTATTTTTATGTGGGAAACGGACAAAGGTTACCCGTTCTCAACGTCTAAAAAGTCATTTTTGCTTTGTCTTCCGGACCGTCGCCCAGTGTGAAAAAACTTCTCGATATTTTAAAACGTTTCCTCCAGGAGTGAAAAAAGAGAACAATTGTCCATTTAAACTCAATAAACATAAGTGATAGTTACCAAAACATTTCCGTCCGTCACCAGAGTATCCAGCTTTGCACGTGCATTCGTACGATCCCACGGTATTCTCGCAGATGGCATTTACGTCACAACTGTGGTAGTTGGTAATGCACTCGTTTATATCTAAAAGGAAGTAATTAACATATTAGATCATCACAGGTCATTTCACTAACGGCTCAACAATTATGCAGCGAGATCGCGAGGAATATTGCCTGACACTTAGCCGAAGATGCCGTAGGCCGAGTTAGCGAAAATCAGGAGAAATTGAGCAGAATTATTGTTTTATTATTCAGCACATTAATGACAAAGCACAGTCTTGTGGGTTTATTACAAAAAAAAGCCGCCATTTTTCTCCTCGACACACAAAATGACGTATATATGTTGAGCGTGCACGAAGAATAATGAGCGCACTATCACCATATTTGGACATTGTTGTCACAACGTGTTTAATAGTAAGCCCTATATCAGTGCACGTTTCACTAAGCATGGGCATGAATAAGTCAGTTGATGACAAAGACACAGTACCTTGGTAGCCTACTGCTGTCGGTGAGTACTAGATTGAGATGGAAGACTGATATACTCCACAAAAAGTTTTCTGAATGAAATTATGAAATCTCTTCCGAGCAGGTAAATATAACTTTAGTTTCTGCTTGAGGCGATGGACAGTGTTGAATTATTTTACAGACATAGTCTTATGAAGCACAGTTGCATCAACAAACAGTTGATAGATCTGCTTTTGTAATTAGTAGGTAGAAATAATTGTGATCCTTTCAGGGAATTTCTTTCTGAAGTTCTATACAGATAAAATTTGTTAAAGCAAAAGCCTTTACAGGTAGTTTTTCCTCTCCAATTTTTGTTTAGACACCTGCGAGCATTCACTTTTATTTCTTTGCATTTCCGCTCTAATTAAATCAGTGGAACATCGATGATCAAATTCCGAAACCACCTTAAACTCTAGAGTTGAAACAGCCAGTCATAGCATGCAGAGAGCACCATCGTACGATGGAGTTCTATCGTATATGCGGATGAGCAAGAGTGCTTTGGGTTTTAACAAACCTATATTTTCCTCACCTTTCTCGCATCGGTCTCCAGAAAATCCCACTGGACAGCAGCAGCTAAAGCCACCGACTTGGTCAAAGCATACTCCGTTGTTTAAGCATGGGTTACTCTCACAACTATTTATGTCTAAAAATTACATTTAAAAAAAACAGTTAACTTTAAAAAAAGTGGGTTAGAAGAAACTGTAAGGTAGTCGGGGTGGGATGGAGATTTAAAGCCATTGACCTTTATGTAGTCTCTCACTGAAAAATATATAAAAGACCTTAAGCACCGACGACGACGAGCTTAAAGGAAGACGACAGGAAATAAAATTTCCCCTTACTGCGCTACCGCGCATACCCGACTCGTTGTCCACCTGAAGTTCAGGGCATGAAAACGTCAGGTTTGCCGTCATGAACGAACGAGAGTATTTATTTATGTGTTGACGCAGTGTTTGAGGCAGAAATTTATATCAAACTATGGAAATGAAAAGTTAATTATTTCTTTAACCTCTAAGCTTTGTACTTACTCTATTTCACTGCGAATTTTTCGTTGAGATCTTTGCTAATAATCAAGATTTGAATTTGCCTATTTGTTGTGGAATTTGCGTGTCAACAAAAGTAGAAAACTAAATAAATTCAGAAATTGAAAAATGACTCAGTATTTTATTTTTTCCTGGTTCCTATATATGTAGGCTTTCGCTTCTGTGTTTAGAATACACTTTTATTCCATGAAAGTTGTTTTAGATTTTCTTTTAAGCGTAATCTGAAAACCTATCTTTTTAAGCGTCATTTTAATGAGTAGTTGTCTTATTGTTATCCAGTTTTAACTTTAAACTCTGACTGTAAAGCGCCCTAGAGCTTTTGAATAGGGCGCTATAAAAATTGTATTGTTTCGTATTATTGAATCGGGCCGGCAATTTGGCATCATTCGAGCATTCATCTTATCGAGTGAAACCCTGTCGTATTCTTCATATGAGAAATTAGAATTTTGGGAAATAAATTCCCCATAAGGACTGAAAATTTGTTGTCATCTATAGTACTTTTCTCGCAGCTTAAGAGAAATAGCTCTTGGAGCTCGTGAAAGGAAGACGTGACAAAATTATTCGGCAGTTCTAGGTCGCTGTTTCCAAGGTCTCAGCTCTGTTTACATGTCCTCAAAATAGGTTTTCACACAGTGAACGACGTCCTCGACCCAGTCCTCCGACAGTTTTACTTGTTGTCGTCGTCCTATTCGTCGTCGGTGCTTAACGTCCCTATATAGAGAGAGTAATGGTGTGATGGGCAACTTTTATCACAATCAACAGATACCTCCATTAATATATGATTTATAAAGTGAGCAGCAACGGCCATTGCTCACTGTGTATGTAACTCTCAATGCGGTGGTCCTATATTCGCCTTTATAGATCTTGTCGGTGGCTCGTTTACTGTGTCAAACCAGATAATGATACCTAAGATTAGTGTTCATTCCTCCACAGATGTATCACCAAAGTTGCTTTAGAAACTAATCCCTATATCCAAGAGTGGAGTCCACAACATATTTGTGCTGTCCATAATCTGTCTCTAGATTATTAAATACGATTTAAGTACTCAAAACAAGGACACGAAAATGGGCATGAATTAAAGGAATTGGTATAAATTTTGAAAGAAAGGATAGTTTTAGTCTGGATAACCTGTTTCGCATCTCTCTCCAGAAAACCCCGGCAGACAGGTGCAGTCAAATCCATCAACTTGGTTAATGCAGGTCCCATTGTTAAAGCAGGGATTGTTTTCACATTTGATTTCTTCTGCAAAAGACCAAATACAAAGTTGCAGTACTGGATTTCAAGGGTTTTTTGGTTTTTTGGAGTTCCTAGCCAATACTAAGTCCGCTTTTGTCGTGCAATCAAAGAAGCCCCAATTGCCCCTAATCTTGTTAAGAACCCATTTTTCTGCAGAGTATTAACTCATAAAATGTACATCCCGTGATATTTACCTGTGAAGGGACCCTTGCTTTGCAGCCTCTGTACCGCAGCAATATCTTTTGGAGAAGATGAAGCGTTTTCAGACTTCATTGTCATGACAACAAAAACGAAAGTGCCAACAGCGATCATGAAGTTGATGACGACTACACCAACCACGATAATCATCATTCGTCGCATTTTCGCGTTATCTGTGTAAAGGGCGCTTACAACGTCTGTAAAAGGTTGCTGTTGATTATTAATTAATTTTGTTGTAACTGGGACTGTATATTGATCATACGCACAATTTCCTCCAACTTCCTGAACATCGCTTTGATTAGCTTCTGTCTCAAGCTGCAGCAGTTCGAAACAAAGGTTTTCCTCTCCAATGGCTGCCATAATCAAGGTATGGAATTATGACTTCTACAGACGACCCTCCACGAGAGCTGAGAAATAACGAATTCTTCAATCAAGCGTAGCCCCTACAATAATATGATGATATGAGTAATGATGGTAGAAGAACATTCTTTTTAGCAACGTTTAATAAATGATCAGGAGTGTTTTGGTAAATTTTGTTGAACGGCGTCAAAAGAAATAAATAAATAGTTTTACCACAATTGCTTATCTGACTGGTTAATTTGATTAGCTAATTTGCGGTTGTCGATAAGAGTCTAAACAACGCTGCTCGCGTCAACCTCAAAGATTTTGCTCGCGCTCTGAAATAACCATTTCTTTGACGTTGATATTGTGGTAAAAAAATAAAAAAACAAAACAAACAAATAGTATGTGGATTAGCGTTGTCTTTACTCTTATCGACAACGATATTCGCCATTATAGTGGTCAAAATTTGTTGCGGATTCACTCGGCGTCGCCACGTATGTCCACAACATTTTGACCTCTTTGATAAGGAATATCGTTGGCGATAAGAGTACGGACAACGTTAAAGCACATTCCATTTGTTACGTATGCACATACGTTCACAGATAGCTGGCGTTTACACGAGTAGAGCAACAACCTATAAGAGGAAATAGAACAGAAGGAAATAATAATAATAGCTAGAGTTTGGTTGATGATAATAAACAATTTTTTAGATTAACGTCGAGGCATCAACACAATCATCCTCACCAACAAGCACCGCAAGTAAAAATTGGTTAATTTTGTGTTTGAAAGATTTTTTCTATGCTTCTGCAAGTCAGGCTTCAGACATTTCCATAAGCTCCGAAAATTGAATACGAATCAAGTCTAATATTTAGTCCTGATTTATTAACAGATAAGTTACCAGAATCAGAAATCTAGTGCTGCATGTATGAAGCAGAATTGGTGGATTCGTCGTGCATAATTATATATAACAGAGCATACGTATCAAAATAAAGCATATTGAGGGGTAAGACATTAGCAGACACAAACAAAGGAATAGCATGAGATCTGTTACCAGCAAAGAACATTAGCCGAAGAGCTCGTTTTTGTAAAATAAGGATCTTTCTCAAATAAACCTGTGCAGCTTGGCCCTAGTAGTATGTATATGGAAAAAATAGAGAACGGGTAAATTTGGATTAAAGTATTTAAAGGGACGGAGTGCTTTAATCGTGCACTTATTCCAACAATTCTGATAATTTTGGAGGCAATATAGTCAATATGATATTTCCAGGTTATGTTTTTACCGATAAGCATTCCCAGGAACTTTACATAATCTTTGCATTCAAGAAAAATATCACTATTTGAGGCATTATCTAATATTCTTATATTAATCTGATAGCTTAGCTTCTTTTTTGATGGTCTAAAGATGACAAAATTAGACGTTTTTTGCATTCACGGACATCTTATGAGCGTTTAACCAGTTATAGGCTTTTTGCAATTCTATGTTGATTACACTTTCTAGTGACTTCAGATGGTTGTCAGCATACCGCAGAATTGTATCATCAGCAAATAAACAAAAAGCAAGTTTCTCAGAAGAATTATAAGTATCATTAATATAAATCAGGAAAAGTAGAGGGCCTAGAACCGAGCCTTGTGGGACCCCTCTTAGCATATTTCTTTTAGCTGATATATGTTTATCAATTTGAGTAGTTTGGACATGAAGTGGACTGGGAACAAGTCTTAAATAATAAAGCAGAGAGCACATGGCAAGATTTGTGTGCTGTTGTGTTTGTGTTTTTTTAACTGTTTTAAATCCGTGTTTTGGTTCTTTGAGGCCTTAGGCCCGACAGCGAACGACTGGACACTTACAGACACGGCCATTTAACTAGGATGAAAAGCAATCGTTTATAAATACCGGGCCCCTTATAAGACAATTATAAATCAGAAAACAATAAAACAGAAATCTTTGCGATGGGCCCATGCCGGTCAACTATTTTCTTAAGGTATGTACATCGATTAAAATATTGAGGATTGTTTTCGATTACCATACACAATATATAATAAAGTGAAATTCCATTCAAGGAATGTTGAATATGTGCAAGTGCAGAGGGCCTACATTGGTAGGAAAAATTAAAATCTTACATCCCTAATTATACACATATTTTTAAGTAAGGCGGTATTCATTTCTGTAACGGATGATTTGGTCCTAGAAATAAATAAACTTCTCTACCGCTTCATTTGGAAGGGCACAGATAAAATAAAACGCTACGCGCTAATTAATGACATTAGGTATCGTGGACTTAAGATGTTAGACATTAAGTGGATGATTTTTAGAAAAAGAACAATTACGAGAATCCTTGAAAGGTGATATTTCAGATTATTTTCTTTCAGGGGTAGGCGGAAAATAAAAAAAAGGGTTGCTTTGATATTCGTAAGCTGCCATCAATGTCCAGTTTTGTATAAAGAAGGTTTCCGAGTTATCGTATCTGGATGTTGGTAATCAAAAATATTACCACGAAGAATTATAAAGGAAAGGATTACGATTGGCTACCTCCTTTCTGATACAGGTGTTTTTTTTTTCCTGAAAAGTGATAATGTTTTAAATTCAAATCTCTCTCCAATAGATTTCTTTAAATAGATAGGTGTTGTTGATACGATTCCAAGTGAATGGAGATTGTTTATTAAACAAAGTACACAACATCCTCGCTCACATCTAAGTAACGAAATTGACCTTAATATAGATAACCCAGAGCTTGATTTATCTATGATCGCATCAAAACTTCTTTATAACGCTTACAGGAAAAGAAAGCAAGTTCCTCATTCTGCGTAAAAAAAGATGAATAAGAAATTACTCGAGTTTCAAGTGAGCCGGAAGGAGGTATACTCCTTGCCATTTTTGGTAACAGTTAAAACCAAAATAAAAGAGTTCCAGTATAATATAAAGAACAATATCGTGTTCACTAATGAAAAGCTATTTAGGTTAAAAATAATTGACTCCCCCCAAGGTGTGTTTTGTAAATAAAGCAAGGGTTGAATCCCTCGAGCATTAACTTCTCGCTTGTGATTCCATAAAAATGTCCTGGCAGCTTACTGCACTTGGCTCGCTGAATGTAAAATTGGAATCGAGCCCTTAACAATATCAAATATTTTGTTGGGTGTTTTCAAGAAAGGGGAGGATTTCAAGATCCTGAATCATCTGATATTATCGGTAAAGATTGATATCTATAAATACAAACTAAATGGTGTAAATCCGTCGTTACAAATTTTCAAAGTCAAGACTAGGGCAGTTTAGCAGATCGAAAAAAAAAATTGCAGCAAAGCGGCACAAACTTGAAAAGCAATAACAAGTGGAGGAAGCTCGTTCCATATTTTAGTTCTATCCAATTCATCCCCCACTTTCTGTTTAAATGACTGTCATTGTTAGTTGTAATTTAAGTAGTTCACTATTATTAGGGTAAATCTTGAAAAAAAAAAAGACTGAAACTAGGCCATTTTCATTTTGTGTAAAATGTTATCGTTAGCGCGCTAAATAAGTAAGTAGGACGCTAGTTGGACCAAGAGAGCAACTAAGGGTAAATGTATTTGTCTTCCTCGTTGTTTTCTATATGTAAGTGCTATATTTGACAACAAATATTAAACAATTCAATTACAAAACAAATTAATGTGGCGAAATTCTACAAAATAGTGGTTAGCTATAGTCTAAAGCTAGGGCTAGACGATCAAACATTTTCATCCAACATCGTGGTGGAAAAACATGTTTGACCGTTTAGCCAAAAAATCATCAAAATCAGCTTTGCATTGGAATGATTTTCAATGTTTGATCTAGATCAGACATTTCCATCCAAAATTTTCGCGTTACGAGCAAGTGTTTGATCGCTTAGCCAACTCAACTAACAAAGCGTGTACAGCTGGTAAAAAGCAACCAAATGAACCAGATAACGACGAAATTTCAGCGATCAAATGCGCACAAATTGTTCTGTGGACCGGCTTTGTCTGGTGTTTGGTCATTCATTGTTTGTCCGTTCAGCGACCCAAAGTTATGTTTAAAAAACCAATGTTGGATGAAAATGTTTGATCGTTTAGCCGGGGCTTAAGAAGAGCTTGCAAAGTATTCACGACTACTGTACCAGCTTATAAGACGCTTGAAAATGAATGCTTTTCTGAAAGCATCGATACCAACCAATTTATTCATGACCACAAAATCAGAACGTTTTAAGACTAAAGGTAACGAAAATTTATTGTTGCAAGACAAACAACAATACTTTTAAAAACAATTGTGAATGCTTCGAAAGCTAGAAGACTGTCAATGCACTGTACGCATGAAATATCTTGTCACGAAATCCGTATTAATTAATTAATCAATTAATTGTGTTTTAGACTATTTTACAAATTGGCACCCCGACAGGGCAACTTTTTTCGCACTAGAACGTTTCCATACAAATATTAGATAACACTGGAAGAGGATCTCCATGAAATTTACTGAAGACGGATAAACTGCTCCAAATTTAACTGACAACTGACAAATAGCCCATCAAAAGTAGTACTCACAGCCGATCAAAACGGATAAAAAAGAGTCGGAGGTTCTTTAGAACAAGGGCCTTGGGATACCACGGAAATTGAAGGCAAGGTGCCTTCAATTTGAACGGCCAAACAAATAACGCGGGAGCTGCAGCAAGAAAGAAAGATAATCTCTGACATCGGCACGCCGCAGGGTTCGAACCAACGACCGTTGTATAACCAACCCACTCTCCCGACAGTAAATGTAGGCAGTTCTGCTGTAAAAGGACAATTATCATTGTTCGGACAGGACTCAAGCCTACGATTCTTCGCTTACTAATCCTGTCTTCTGTCCACTACACCACCACGTCACCGGTGGAACAATTTTTAAACATAATATATTTTATGGGATGATTCTACACCCTATCGTAAGCCTATATAATCACTTGGAAAAAATAATTTTAGAAAGTAAATGGAAAAGGTCGATCATCAAACCTCAACAAAAAGTTAACCGTTGAAAATCAGCGCTTAGGCTTAATCACTGTAGATAAGTGATATTCTGTGCAAAACTCTAATAAATATCTAATTATACAACTTCCCGTCGTCTTGTTCTTCAGTGATCTTGTGGTAAGAAGCCGTTCCTACTACCTTTCCTGTTAGCGCCGTTGTTCCGGCTTTAAATCCAGTCCAAATATCATGGCATATTTTTTTTAAATTTGTTCTTCGTTCTTGTTCTTAATCAATGTAGATTCTCTACATTAACTGGTACAATTACAAATATAGACTGTCTACACTTACTGTCGGAAGATTAGGTTGCAGAATGCCTGCACTCTTATCGATTGCGTTACCTACTTAAATTCACCGTGGGAGACATAAAATGGAATTCGCAGAGATCACGTAGTGGAAACATGCCCGGAAAGAGACCGGACAGAAAGGTATTCTTTTAATTGAAAAAAAAAAAAAAAAAATTCAATCTGACCGAGCTACGGACTTCAGTCGGATGGGGTTTTATGAAACCCTCATGATTCTGTTGCAGTTTATTTGTAAGCCAAGGGCTACATTCCTCTTAAAGTTTCAACTGCGTACTTTAAGCTTTGAATTTCTTAGGTCTGACGTAAGAAGTTAATAAGCAGAAGTTACGCCTCTTCTGTCCTGCAAAGAAATGTTTGCTCAATTTTAACCCGGCCCGGATGGCCATTAAGGCCGCTTTTAAGTCGTTGCGAATTGCGTGTTTAAATATAAGAGGGGTTCGCCATAAGCTTTTAGGAGAAAGCAAACTGTTGTTTGTCGGGTTGGTGTTGATGTGAAGTGTTAACGTGAAGTTGGGTGCTGTTTCTGTAGCTCATACATCAGTGTATCGGTTTGCACCGCCGACCGGTTAGCTCTGTGGTAGAGCACCGGACTAGCGTGCGGGAGGTCGGTGGTTCAAACCCCGGTCGGACCAACACTCAGGGTCTTAAAATAATTGAGGAGAAACTGCTGCCTTTGTAATAACATCTGCAAATGGTTAGACTTTCTAGTCTTCTCCGATAAGGACGATAAACCGTAGGCCCCGTCTCACAACTCTTCACAATTGATTCTGTGGGACGTAAAAGAACCCACACACTGTTCGAAAAGAGTAGGGGACGTAGTTCCCGGTGTGGTGGTCTATCTCTCATCTGATGATTAAATGCTCGGAGATATTAGCTGCACAAGCTACTCTAAAAATCCGAGGGTAAATAATGTGATGTATGTATGTATGTATGTATGTATGTATGCGGTAATTTTTGTGTAATATGCCGTACTACGGTGAACGATGTTTTTGGGGAACTGAGTATATCGATTTGTTCTTCGGAGTATTTTTGGAGCCCGACAGCTTGTCTGCTATGAAATATGCAAATTAAACACACCACAAAAAGAGATAAGTTTGCAGTGATTAATCAAGCAGAAAACTGATAAGTTGGCCGCATTTTCAAATTTTCTATGGAATGTACCTAAGAGGGCTTGCAAAATATTGTTGCATTATCATTAGTTTCTGGAACACTTAAAAATGAACGCTATTCTCACAACACAGTTGGCATAAACGATCGTTTCATCACATCCGCATCAGTTAATAAATTTTCCGACTCTGTATAAGCTATATCGGGCAACGCACGGCGAGCAGAGCAAATTTTCTTCGCTAAACTGTTTCGTTGCGAATGTTCTGATAACACTGAAGTTGTCCTGTCTTTTCTTATCGACTTTTGGTGGAATTTCACGGGAATTTAAAAACTTTATCACTAACAGCGATTTTGAACTTAACCATCGTATCATAATAGAGAAGGCTACTATAAAGTAAAGGCATATAAATAGCAGTATAAGGACCGCATTGTTAATCGCTTTTTCGCAGCGAAGATGAAAGGGGTTTCGTTTAACTCTTTACATCAGAAAGGATATCTCTTTCAGAAGAGGGGAGTCAAATGTCAGTGCTGCTCAATGTGAATATGTTTGTTGAATGGCAAACTGATTGCCTTGACATGACAATTTTGAAACTCGCGTAGACAGGGCGAACATGTTTTACTTCAACTTTAATTTTCTAGGTTCTAATGCCACTGAAGATGCTTTCTCTTTTACCCGCGGCTTATGATGCAATACCACGAATGGGCTTAGGCGCTTATTGCAAAATATAAACAGTGTTCACTCTTTTACATGATCATCGATCCTTGATTCATTATTGCGGCTGACCTTGCATTATCACATAAATCATTTGTTATCACATCCGCTGAGGTCTAATCGCATCTGCGGCAAGAAATGGCTGAGCGGCGCAAACGGGTTTACATTCCGTAAAATTAATTTTTCAGGATTCCTTTCAAAGATAATAACTTACCAGAGAAAGAAAACAACGCTCCTTGTGGCTGGTAGTTTGTCAAGTGTGTTCTGCTTAGTTGCACACTGAAATTTAGTAGCTGCCGCGGTGCATTCTGGTTAAAGGCCATCAATGCAAAGCGACTTGTAAACCATGGCAAGAAATGAGGTACATGAGGAGGTGGAGACACTTCACAGCAGTTTCGAGAGCGGTCAATTACTTTTTTTCTTTGGCGGAATGGTATTAGATGATCTTTGGTATAGAAATTTGCAGGGCTCCAAAATGAAATCAAAAAAGATGGGGTCCCTGTTGAGTAATCTACGGTTGTCTACGACAACGAAGAAATCAAGGTAATAGAGAAAGTTTATTATCTGGAAAACTTCCACTAATAAACAAATAAAGAAATTTTTGACTGTTTTGGCGAAATATCGGGCACTCTTGGCGTATGAAAATGTATCGTACTTAAAAATTTTACTTTGAAAATTTGATTTCCTCCTCTTTAATTTTCCCGCTTTCTCGCCGCAAGGAATTGGCGTCATTCTCAGTCTTTTACCAGGGATTTCTATCCATAAAAAGCCTAGGAAAGAGAAGAATGACAGAACAAAATGGCGCACCGTACTTGGACCTTGCAAAGACTTTGAACTTGCGAAACATGTGCAGCAGTCATGGCGCTTCTATGAAGACTTATCTTCATTCAAGCAGACTTGAGAAAAATCCATACTCAATACCGATTACCGTGGTGGACCGGAACTTTGATAGAAAAACAGTTCCATAGAAGTGAACGACATTATTTTGGAACAATAATTCTGATTAGAGGGTCCCCAATAGGTCTGGCGGGATGCGGGATTTAGCTTGTTTTCGCGGTGATATTCGGGATTTGAGCTGAAAACAGGGTCGGGAAGAGGGAATTTCAGTTGCGAGTGGGAACGGGATTTCGTGATTTTATAGGGTTGGGATGCGAGATTGGCAAGAGAAACAGAGCGAGATACGGGATTTTAATTCTAACGTGACTTCGTCCTAAGGCGTCGTTTACACGGACGCGCTTCCCGATCGACACGGTTTCATGACCTTGTAAGCGCATTAAAATCGACAAGGTCTCGTAGTGTTTACACGGTATCTATCCCACCAAACACGAGTTCTTCAAGGCCGATTCCAGAATCGTTGTTTTCAGTTTTCCTCTTCGTTACTCTGGAGCGTAGCGACAATATTTCAAGAAACCTCTGCCTGTTATTAAGATATGCCTTTCGGTTTATAGAGAGTAAAATATATGAAAGCTGAAAAAGAGAACTTAAATTATGATTGTGCAATAACTAGGCTGAAGCGCTGTTGTGCGAGGGTCGCCATATTTACCTTTCGCGAGCCAGCCAATATTGCACCAAAATAAGTAACCGTTTTTAAATCGATGCTGTTTCGTCGTTTACACGACCAATGAAACCGTATCGTTTTGAAAACTGTCCATTTTTGAAAGCGCTGTCAAAACGACCCGATTCTGTTAACGAACTCCACCGGCGCCATGTAAAAGAAAGGCGTAACCACATCAAAACCGATTCGGTTACAAATGAAACCGCGTCTGTGTAAACAGTGCCTGATTATAAGTTGACCAGCGCAAAAACCGCCAGTCAGGACTTGTCAAACGTATCCATTATCGCTTACCTCACTTCACTATTAGACCGTATGAGGACTTTGTGTCCTATGGTGATCTTTTGTGTTTGCCTCTGACATAAATGAGATTTGTCCGTTTAAGACATTTGCGTCTAATTTATTCTTGACTTCAGTTTCCTAAGTCGCGATTTTTTTCTAGTTTTTAAAGTACTTCGACCTTTCTACCCGCGCTAAGTGGTTTGTTGCGGCCAATATGGCGACGCCGGATAGCGGCGACTGTTTAATTTACCTAACGAACCGGGAAACAAAAAATGCGAGATTATAATTTGCATCGCTATTTATAATGAAAAGGGTGCGAGCTTGTTGGGAGCGGGAATGCCTTCCTTCGCATAAAGATGCAGGCCTTGATATTAGAAAGTTCTATTAATAGCATTCTAGAAATGTTACAGTTAGAAGAGCCATATAGTGCGTGATTTAAAATGAAATATAAAATGCTTTGACATTAGAAATTTCTATAGCATTCTAGAACCGCTCTGCTTGGAAGAGCTTTTCTTGACGTTAGAAAGTTCTATAGCATTCTAGATAAAATGGGCGTATGTGTATACCTCTAAACCCTTTCATGATCTTTTCTGTAATCTTTATTTTCATAAAGTTTCTGCGTTAATTATTATTTAACAAATTACCAATTAACGCAAAAACGTCTTTGAAAAGTGAGCGGGATCAGGATTCTCAAGTAAAGAAGGGCGGTGTGGCAGGATGAAAAGGCAAAAAATGGGCGGGAAAGCGGGATCTCAGATCCCTTTTGTGGACCCTCTGATTAATACACAGGGAATTCGTTCCCACACGGCCTTGGTCTTTTGGTCACGGTCTTTAAAGGCAATTCACCTGAAAACGACATTCCGCTATACCTTTCTGACCAAAGAAGAAAGCTCAATTTAAAAGCTAAAAACCTTGGCAGAGAAAGCTGGAAAGTGAGTAATTTTTATGTCAAGGAACTATTATGGATGCCAAGGAAAAGGATCCGATTGACACCGGTAGAAAAGTCAAAAACTTAGAGAGGTTTGTCAAAAAAATAATTTTCTTCACTCAAGTCTCTCTATTAATACTCGACATATTTAAAGCGTGATTTTTGTGTCGCTACGAACTGCGCACGTGTGTCCCTCATTTCTTGCCATGCAGCTGTTCACTTACTAATCCTCTCTTCTATCCACTACACCACCACGTCACCGGTGGAACAAGACTCTTTTTTTAAACATATATAATTTGTGGGCTGATTCTAAACCCTGTAGTAAGCCTATATAATCACTTGGAAAAAATAATTTTAGAAAGTAAATGGAAAAGGTCGATCATCAAACCTCAACAAAAAGTTAACCGTTTAAAATCAGCGCTTAGGCCTAATCACTGTAGATAAGTGATATTCTGTGCAAGGCTCTAATAAATATCTAGTTATACAGCTTCCCGTCGTCTTGCTCTTCCGTGATCTAGTGGTAAGAAGCCGTTTCTACAGCCTTTGCTGCTAGTGCCTTAGTTCCGGGTTCAAATCCAGTCCAAATATCGTGATACATTTTTTTTCAACTTGTTCTTCGTTCTTGTTCTTAATGAATGTAGACTCTCTAAATTAACTTGTAGAATTACAAAGGTGGACTGTCTACATTTACTGTTGGAAGATTAGGTTGCACAAATCCTGCACCCTTATCGATTGCTTTACCTACAATGCATATTTGTGATACTTAAATTCACCGTGGGAGACACAATGGAATTCATAGAGATCACGTAGTGGAAACATTCCCGGAAAGAGACCGGACAGAAAGGTATTCTTTTAATTGAAAAGAAACATCAATCTGACCGAACTACGGACTTCAGTCGGATAGGTTTCATGAAACCTTCATGATTCTGTTGCAGTTCAGTTGTAAGTCAAGGGCTACATTTCTCTTAAAGTTTCAACTGCGTACTTTAAGCTTTGAATTTCTTAGGTCTGACGTAAGAAGTCGATAAGCAGGATTTACGCATCGTCTGTCCTGCCTAGAAATGTTTGCCAACTTAAACCCGGCCCGGATGGCCATTAAGGCCGCTTTTGAAGTCGTTGCGAATTGCTTGTTTAAATATAAGAGGGGTTCGCCATAAGCTTTTAGGGAGAAAGCAAACTGGTGTATTTACCGGGTTGGTATTGATGTGAAGTTGGGTGCCGTTTCTGTAGCTCATACATCTGTGTATCTAAAATTTCTTAATACTACTGCGGTAATTTTTGTGTAATATGCCGTACTACGGTGAACGATGTTTTTGGGAACTGAGTATATCGATTTGTTCTTCGGAGTATTTTTGGAGCCCGACAGCTTGTCTGCAGTCAAATATGCAAATGAAACACACCACAAAAAGAGATAAGCTGAAGGGGGTATATTATCACTGTTTCTCATTTGCAGTGATTAATCATGTAGAAAACTGATAAGTTGGCCCCATTTTCAAGTTTTTTATGGAATGTACCTAAGAGAGCTTGCGAAATATCATTGCATTATCATTAGTTTCTGGAACACTTAAAAATGAACGCTATTCTCACAACACAGTTGCATAAACGATCGTTTCATCACATCCGCATCAATTGATAAATTGTCCAACTCTGTATAAATTATATCGGGCAACGCACGGCGAGCAGAGCAAATTTTCTTCGCTAAACTCTTTCGTTGCGAATGTTCTGATACCACTGAAGTTGTCCTGTCTTTTGTTATCGACTTTTGGTGGAATTTCACTGGAATTTATAAACTTTATTACTAACAGCGATTTTGAACTTAACCATCGTAACACAATAAAGAAGGCTGATAAAGTGAAGGCATATAAATTGCAGTATAAGGACCGCATTGTTAATCGCTTTTTCGCAGCGAAGATGAGAGGGGTTCGTTTAACTCGTTACATCAGAAAGGATATCTCTGCCGAAGAGGGGAGTCAAACGTCAGTGGTGCTCAATGGTAGTATGTTGGTTGAATGGCAAACTGATTGCCTTGACATGACAATTTTGAAACTCGCGTAGACAGGGCGAACATGTTTTACTTCAACTTTAATTTTCTAGGTTCGAATGCCACTGAAGATGCTTTCTCTTTTACCCGCTGCTTATGATGCAATACCACGAATGGGCTTAGGCGCTTCTTGCAAAATATAAACAGTGTTCACGCTTTTACATAATCTGCAATCCTTTGATTCATTGTTGCGGCTGACCTTGCATTATATATATAAATCATTTGTTATGAGATCCTCTAAGGCCTAATCGCTTCTGCGGCAAGAAATGGCTGAGCGGCGTAAACGGGTTTATATTCCGTAAACTTAATTTTTCAGGATTCCTTTCATAGTTAATAACTTACCAGAGGAAGAAAACAACGCTCCTTGTGGCTGGTAGTTTGTCAAGTGTGTTCTGCCTAGTTGCACACTGCAATTCAGTAGCTGCCGCGGTGCATTCTGGTTAAAGGCCACCAAAGCAAAACGACTTGCAAACCATGAAGCACATGAGAAGGTGGAGATACTTTACAGCAGTCTCGGGAGCTGTCAATAGAGACTTTAAGCAAATTACTACGGCGACCTATGCTACGGCGGCCGGAAGTAAAAAAGCCCAGAAATGAAGCAGTGAAACTTTGGTAGAAAAACAGTTCCATGGAAGTGACCGACAATAATTTTGATTAGAGGGTCCCCAATAGGTTTGTCTCAGCCAATCAAATTCAAGTAAATGCGGAATTAACCAATTAGCGCATATTACACGTGAGCTCTTGTAAATCGTGCGCGTACATCGGTTGGCTTTGAGAGAAAATGGCGAAGTTGTTGGATGAATTTTCCACTCTGTAATTGCCAAGTTTCTCTCTGTTTGATTTTCAAAGCGAAATGAATACGTCAACGTTTCCTGTTAAAGAAGAGAAAGAGCTGTCGCGACAGAGAAAAGAAAATGTTAACAAGAACACCTCTAAAAGTACGAAAAAGTGGTGCAATGCTTTCAACGAGTGGAGACAATTAGGCAACGAATCGAGGGCAGTTAAAGACATCCCGCAAGAAAACCTTGAATCCATACTTTGTTGGTTTTATGCCGCAGTAAGGAAAAAAACTGGGAAATAATATAATGCCGAGAGCCTGGCATTCATGCAATGTGCCACAGATCGTCAATTGAAAAGAACGGCGGGAAAAATCGCAGTATAAATATTTAGAGATCGCGAATTTGAGCCTACCTTGCCTGGACCCAATAGCTGTATTTTTAAGAGGTAAGAGGACTACATGCTGTCCAATTTGGAAATAATTGGATGAAAAAATTCCGAGGATAGCAAAATTGGACGAGGCCGCAGTTTGTTTCTTAACGTTAAATTTCCAGAAAGTATATATAGCTTTCTCCTGAAAGAAAACACTAACAAATTGATTAAAACGCATTAATTCAGCTTTTTTAAGCTCAAAATTAGCTGCTCTGTGAGTAGATATTACCATAACTCCAAGTTTATTTCTTGAAAGCTCTCTGTTTTTACACCAAAGTAGAAGCAGATGAGTTAAACTAAGGAGCGCCAACGAATTATGAATTAAATCAGAAAGTATAGCCAGTTTAGCATGCACTTGTGGCTTTTTAGGCGCATGCTGCGTACATCTTGACGCAGCCGGGGATGTTAGTTACTGATAACAAGCTACTGTTACTCAGGTTTAAACACATAAAGCACGAAGCACAGTTCTCAAGCATATTACCAAATATATCTGATAAATATGTTACCACTTCTCTGCTAATATGGTTGTGCGAATATAGCTAAGGTGTTTTTGCCATAGTGTGGCGATTGAAGTAATTTGTTCCTGCAATTCAGTCTGTCTAGACTGTCAAACAAGGCTAAGTTATTTCTATAAAAACACATATGTATGATTGTCAAATATGATTCGAATCATTTACTACCAGTTTTTCAAATCGAAGTTGCTAGCGTGCTTACTTCCAAGACTAAAAACTTGTGAAAGGAGGACAGTAAAATTCACGGGCTCTTCATTTCTAAGGGGCAGTCGTAAAAAGTCCCCCGTTTTAAACTAATGTGACTTTTTATTTTAATGAGGTGATTTTTTTTGCTAGCAAATGAAAATCTGTAGTGACCACTGGAACGTTTCAAGTTTCAAGCTTGAACGCTTTACTTAAGACCAGCATTAACAGACACAGGATTTATCAAGATTGAGCGAAACCTCTGAGCAAAGGAAAGCAACGCGATTCTTAGCAGTGTATCTGTTTAGATGGTGTCAATCGCATACTCATCGTGTTCGGATTTAAACGTGACAAATGGACTTAAGTTTGCGTTAATGAAATTTCATCTATATAATTATATATCTTAGAAGGGTTTTCTATAATAAAAAAGTAAAAACAAAAATTCTTTGAATAAAAAAGACGACATAACAGCAAAAGTGTTGAAATCCTTAGAAACGAAACGACTTTCTTTAATCTTTCAACATGTTTTAACGGTACTCGGTTATCGTCAGTGTGACGATACCGATGCTAAGTGCACATTACTTGTTGCGTACACAAACCTCCCTCTCCTTCTCCCTCTCCCTGTGCCAGCATTATCCTCTACTGACAGTCCCAGTTCAGTTGCTGTCCTTTTAGTGTATTGTCCTCCTTTGACCTCCACTCCACTGAATCACCTCCTCTCTGTCCACCACAATATTCAGTACTGTTCCTTTATTCAGTGTGAACGCCCCCTTCATGGACGCACCTCTGCCACCGTAGTAGGTCCCTGGTTTGTATCCATAGTTGTACGTGTACGTTCCTCCTCGGGTGCCAAAAGCTTTGATCAAACTGTGAGCGCTTTTTTTAACTGTAAACGTCTGTATAGCTTCTGATCGCCTCGTGTTCCCATTCGTGGTAAATGTTCTGAGAGGAGCTGAAAGAGTGGATGGTATAATTGTTTAACACAGGTCCAGCGAAGTTAAATGTAAGAACAAACAAAGAAACACACGAATGATGAAATGAGCGAACAATACACACTGCCAAAAGTTTATGTTGTTTCTGCTTCCGTGCTTCTTTGATTTTTCACTTTTGTTCAGGTTTGCAAGCAGCTGCGAAATTTGCGATTTTTTCGTGTCCTTGCCAAAATTGTGAAAACTTGTAAGGATCACGATTTTTCGCGTTACTTGCGATTTTTTGCAGCTATTTGTAATGTTAATGATAAGTCGAGAGCCAGTTGCGTGAAAACAGCGATTTTGAGAAAACTGCGAAAAATCGCATGGGTGACGATTGTATGCGTTACTTGCGATTTTTCGCAGTTCTTTGTCATGTTAAGCCTGGTTTTCATTTGCGACGCAAGCACAAGCATAAGCGCAAGCACAAGAGCGCTTATTTCACTGTGAAAACGAGCTTAACGGAAACATAAGCATTAAAACCTAAGCACAAGCACAAGGATCAAAATTTTTCCTTTTGCTTGTGCTTGCGCTTATGCTTATGTTCGCTTACGTAATGTTTGTTTTCATTTGGCATAAGCTACTTCCGCTTGCGCTTATGCTTACAGCATTTGCGAATATTCCAAAAGTTGACGATTTTTGGCGTTACCTTCGATTTTTCCCAGATCTGCGTCATGTTAGACAACAGTTTAATGAGCGAAGATCCCAATAAAATCGCCAATCAGATAACGCCGTGTTTGCAAACAGCTTTTACATGATACTTATATTGGTCTTTATTAAAGGTTTAAAACAGACGTTAAAACTTCTATTAGCGTACATAAAGTAAGCGTTCTCCAATTCCAGCAAATGAGCCTAAAAATTGGATGATAAACAGACTGGATGCGAGCAGACTTCAAACATTTGCATACCACGAAAACATCAGACCCGCTTGGTTGCATATTGTGACGAAAAGCACATTTTGTGAGCCGAAGTTTGTTCAAAATATTTTGTTCGAAGTACCGCAGCTCACAATGAAGACGAAATAAATGAACTATTTTTGTTATTATTATTATTATTATTATTATTATTATTATTATCAATTGCTCAAACAAGCATAACAATTACAATTTTAAAATTACAATTACAACAGTTTCAAAAAAAGACACTATAGAAAACAATACAAGTACACTAATTACAAGACAATAAAAACAATAGAAAGCTTACACTTGTTACGGCACGCTTCCTAGAGTACAGTGCAATTGTAAATTACAATATTCACTTAAAGATATTAAATATAAATTTCTATATTAATTAAAAAAAATTCATTTGCTTATAGGGTGACGCAGTGTTGCTTGGTGGCTATCAGGACCTAACTATTCAATTTCCATTATTTTCGATTTTCTATTAAATATTTAGAATATTTAGTTTTTGTTGAAATTGATGGCCGATTGGGAATTTTTCCATCATTTTACAGTCGTAGATATACTTTTTCATCAGTATTATGAAAATTCCAAATTTCCTCCTCAGTAAATGTGAACTTACGGGTAGTAAAAAATCATTAAAAACGCTCTGCTGCTTAGTCATACTAATTTAGGATTTCTGTTCGTTGCTGAACTATATCATCATGTCGTGGTAAAAGTCCTTGGCGATAAGCAAGCCAGGAATGTGTGTTCCTTGGAATCAGGAACTTTGCAAAAAAAATCATCATCCAGTTTAATTTTTTTATCTTTTAAGTTCCTTTTTGGTCACCAGTATCCTATGAAGTAGTTTAAGGCAGAATTGTCTTAATCTATTGTCTGACAATAACTTAGAGATGATTTTAAATAAGTTATCCATTTCTTGGCGAAGGAAGGGGGAAGGAGGGGGGGGGGGGGGAGAATGTTTGGACCATGATTGAACCGATGTTGGTTCTGTTTCCCATTTCACTTGGAAGAGTGGGTAACAATCCTTACACTGCTTTTTAGACAAGCAGATGGTTTTTCCTTCAGCAAGCTGGTATCCATCAGTTTCTTCTGTGATTGTTTCTAGAAGTTTTTTTTAATAGTCATAGCTTTTAATTGAAGACTTTTGGGAATTGCAGAGCGAATTTGGCAGTAATAGATGAAGTTGACCTCAATGTTGTAGTGGTCTTGAATTCTTCATACGATAGATATTTTCCAGTATTCGTAAGTAGATCTTGTACAAAATATACCCCACGCTCGCTCCAAGTATTCCAATGCAAAAATTTTCCTTCGATAGTGATATCCTTGTTGTTCGAAATAATCAAGTCACCTTTGAAGTAGTTATCCCTAAATTGGTCCCTAAGCTCACTAAAGTAATCTAGAAGTTCTTAGTAAAAGGGGGAAATATTGTTGTTTAGTAGTTTTTTTGTGTTATAATTACATTTCAAAGAATCGGTAATCCTTCTTATCTATTGAAGTAAGCGTTGGGAATTGCTTTCCAAGCATCATTTCATTCCCTTAATAACCTTCCAATCCAGCTTAGTCTAAGCGCCTTAACAATTGTTCTAACATTTGCAAAGTTTAGACGACCTCCACACGGTCTTTGATATAGTACGGATATTTTAATTTTGTCCTTTTTGTTTCGCCAAAAAAAGCTAAAGAGCTCTTCTTGTACTCGATTAATAACATCCTCTGGAAGCCATAGCATTGAGGCTGAGTATACTATCTAAGAAATCCCTAACGCTTTTACCAATAAAGTTCGTCCCATAAGAGTGAGATCCCGGCACAGCCAAATATTTAGTTTTGTTTCCATTTTTTGAATTTTGATTAAAAAAATAATAATAATAAATGAGCTATATTTTGCAGAGGCTGACGAAGATTAAAAAATCTTTTGACCATGAAAGTCGTCGGAGGTCCATTTCACTTAGATGATTTAATAAGGTATTTTCTTTGTCGCCACGTTACGCTTGATTGAACATAGCACACCACGATCATTGCGTGCAGAGATTTGTTAGCTTTGCATTCAGCCTCAGACTAGGCTCCGCAGTGAGGTAGGTATGCCGCTATTTATTTATCTAATTTTGGAATATTGGCTTGAAAAATAGGGTGCACATAAGACGGGTAAATCTCGAAAAAAAAAAGCTGCGATCAGATAACGCTAGTTTGCAAACAGCTTGCGTTCAATAGGTATTGTTTGGAAGTACTTTAATTAAAATAAGTAAAACGAAGAGATCATACATTTGACAGCATAGAACTTAGAAGAGACTTGGGTACTGAATATGTCGCTAATGACTCAAAAAAGGGTCAACTCATTTAATATCTTATCAAGAGGGTCTGGATGGAGTTTACTGACAGCTGACAAACGGCTTGGAATCTAAGTGGCAACTGACGAAAAGCGTAATATGTTACTGACAACTGATAATCCGCACACTGGTTAGCTGACACGTAACAACACGCATGGATGGCCAAATAACGCATGCTATAACACAGGTTATTAAGGTCAAAATTTATTCGTTTTCATTTTAATGAATCGTCATTCATTTTCTTTTTTCTAAACCAATAGGCAATCATTTACACCACGAAGCATTCTAAAGTGCTTTGTTTGATAAACGGGCAGAGGAATTGTGCAGTTACTTGGTTAAAAGGGGTTATAAATTGGAGCATGTGGAGGGGCAAATAGATCGAGAGCGTAGGATTCCCAGGGAACAAACCCCTTGGGATAAGCAGCCTGCTTCTAATAAACGTATTCCTTTTGTAGTCACATTTAATCCGGCACACCCGTGTATTTCTAAAATATTACACAGGCTTCATCCTGTTTTGCAGTCTTCTACTCGTTGCCAGCTGGCCTTAGAACAGGTACCCATGGTGGCTTTCCGGCGGCCTAAATGCTTTTAGGACATTCTGGTACGTTCCGAACTTAAGACACCAGCTACTGTTAAGGGTTGTGGTGGATGTGGGGATAGACGATGCAGGGTCTGTGATTTCTAGGATGAGGGCATTTGTTTCAAAAGTAGAGTTACTGGGAGAGACTTTGTGATTAATTTTAAGCTGGATTGTAATTTAGACCACGTAGTCTACCTATTGTCTTGTGCTTTGTGTCAAATACAATATGTAGGATCTACTATTAACAAATTTAGGACTAGATTTAATAACCACAAGTCTAGGATTAATGCGCACAGAGGACTATCCTCTGAGGATAAACTTAAAGACGATGTTATATACAGGCATGTCAATCAGGCAGACCATTATGGTTTGAGTGATGTTAGAATACAGTTAATAGACAAGTGTTCAAGTGAGGAATATCTAAGGGATAGGGAGTCCCAGTGGGCATACCGTCATGGTTGTTATTAATAGTGATTATTTTTTCTGTGGTAGGAATCCTCGAAGGGATTTATTTTAATATCGCTCTCATTGCCTCACTTATATCTAACGCGCGCGCTTTACAGCGCGCGAGCAGCTTAAAGTCTCGTATTAGCGTTTCACATCAGCTAGCGTATATCTTATAACGCTTTTAACCGCTTTCACTTCAGTTGCTCTGGTGAAGCCTTTTAATAAAGACGAAATATTGGCAGAGTCGTATTTTCCAGTTCTACTAGCATTGACATATAGTCTCCTTGTCATATCACCCATGTGACCTCACTCAAGCTACAGATCCAATACTGTAAAAATAGTATGGAAAGGTGATCTGAGCCAGTGGCACAGTGGATTTAGACCACCCCCCTCCCTCCCTATGGATTTTGCACCCTCCAGTCCAGATGTGCTTGTGGATCAGTAATTTGGATCCCTTAGTCCAGAACTGCTAGCAAATATGAACCCCCTTTTACGGATTTGGGACCCCACCCCTCCTAAAGACAAGGGTTCTATTCAGTAAGGTAATAAAAATTCCTTTGTGAATGATGCATGAAATGAATCATATATAAACTGCGGAAATAAAATCAAATGAAGAATGATCCTCGCAGTTGTGGGCGCAATTAATGCAATTGCGAAAAAAAATCCTGAAAAAAATTCAGGACTTTTTTCAGGCTTCTTTTCGCAATAGTATAAATTGCGCTCACAACTTGCGAGGGTCATTCTTCATTTGATTACATTTCCGCAGTTGATATATGATTCATTTCATATATCATGCACACTCATTTCTTTCACGGGAACATGAGAATCCACAATTAACCTGCTCCCAACGTCAATGGCTTCATAGCTCAGGTGATTAGAGCATCGCACCGGTAATCGCGAGGTCACGGGTTCAAACCCCGTTGAAGTCCTGTATTTCTTTTTTCAGGCTTCTTTTCGCAATTGCATAAATTGCGCTAACAACTGCGAGGATCATTCTTCATTTGATTTCATTTGAAAAATTCCTTTACAAATTGAGTTTGGAGATGTTAAAAAAGCAAAATAAAAATATTCAGGTAGGTTTTTTTTAAAAATAATCTTTAATACTTTGCGTAGAATAGACCCTACAACACTAGTTTACATCTATAAATTTTTGAAACAAAACATTTCTTAGCATCTTAGAGCAATACCTACAGGACAGGTCTGTTTCCCCGTTCAATTGTATGGTACTTAGTTATGGTTTAGAGCCACTAGAAATTGGTAGAGAAGCCCGGTGATTGCTCCTTTGAATCAGTATCAAATAAGATATATAGTGATTCAGATCATCGCTTCATAATGAATGCAATTTCAAGTATCCACAGCCTCCCATAAGATAGTCGGAAATCAGAATTTGTGTATCCTCTGGATATATGTATGCCTCAAAAAATTATGAAAGAAAGATACACGGAAATTAATAAATATATTTAGATGATATGAATGAAGAGCAAGATATTTCTTTTGATCAGTTACTTCTTGACTTTACTATCACAAAAAAACTGCTTGCTAACATTAAGCTCACCAATCAATGCACCTACGAGGTTTTGAAAAAGAAATCCAGCTGCTCTTCTGGCCAGCCAAGTGCAAGACCAAGCAACTTGATAACAAAATATTGGGCATTTGGTTGATACCACTATCAAGGTAATTAACAATGTAGTATGAGAGTTTAAGGTAATGATTCATCAAAGCGAAAGTGCTGGAAATCCGTGTCAGCCATCTTAACTTGATTTTCTATTTTGCAAGAATTAAAGTTAGTACTTGTCTCACATTTCTCCATGTTTATTCGAAATAGCACAACATACTTCATCAAACATCAGAAATCTCATTAAACATTAATGCCAAATGTCATCCAAACACCCTACAAGATTGGTGTGACCAGCTACTAAAAAATTAATTGAAAGACTGTATACAGGAGAAGGAAGTCCAAAGGATGTGTACATTGTTGAGAAAAAGCTTACTTTAAGTTTAATTTTTAAGTCTTAAGTTTAATAATACTTTGTCATGCGAATACAACTAAGTTGATACAAAACAAAAAAAGTGCATGACTAGAGAAGAATTGGGAGAAACTAAATTCCCATACAAAGAATATTATCTAATATTACACGTTATAAAAACTAAGGGGTGAAATTTAAACGTAGCCCAAAGCTAACCTGATCAAATTAAGGAGGCTCGAAAGGGTTTTTTTGTTGCTGTAGTTGTTGTGAAATGATAAAAAATTACAAAGAAGAGCATTTAATGGTGTGGGCAAACTATATCTCTCTTTGCAATTCTATTGTTGGGCTATACTTTAAGGGTATTTATGACGTCATATCAGTTATCATGGTAACACGCCAGGTCCACGAAAAGGTCCTATAAATTTAAGTTTTTGTAGATTAGCTAAAAAACTAATTAGGTGGCCTATCGTTTTTATTTCTTAGTTTGAAAGGTCCCTAAATTCTTTAACTTTTCAGACAGTATGAAAAACAGTTATCTAGTATAACTTTATTTATTAGAAACTCATTTTACGGGTTACAGAAAATTGTACTAGAGAATTTTCCCGAAACTTTTATATTTGAAGTGTCATCATAAATGGTCTTTGCTTGGAAAAATTCCGGATAGGTCACCGCGCAAAATTTCGAGCTAAAAACAAAAGTTTTCCGCAGATTTTATTTGTGGTCCGCGCAATTTAACGCAGCATTTTACTTCCGGTGTGCTGCGCGAGCGACTTTTTAATTGTGATTTTGATTTATTCAGCTGACGTGTGCATCTTAGATATGGCGTGTGAAGGTTGCGGCGAGCGCGGCTAAAAACTCTTTCCAGCCTCCTTAAATCGAATACTTGTCTGTTACAAGTCACCCCTGATATGAAATTGACACTAAAAATTAAGAAGTAAGATTAAAATACAATCCAGAGCTAACCTAATTAAATTACGTGACTTACGTGAATTAAATTACTTGTCTCTTACAAGTCACCCCTGATTTGAGATTGAGACTAAAAATCATGAAGTAATCCAAAGCAAACCTAACTAAATTACATACTTGTCACTCACAAGCGACATCTGATTTAAAATTGACACTAATAATGTAATAGATAGGACTTAAAACTGCTTAAAGAAGGTGCATGCATGATGTTCGATGGAAGACCATTCCAGTCTGTTATGTAGCGATTAAAAAAAGAAAGGCTGAAGGCCATATATATATATTTAGCCAGGCCAAGCCTAGAATCGGATGGCTTTATTTGGCCAGTTTAATTTATGTCCAAAACAATACACACATACACACTGTACAGGATGTTAAGAAAAGGGGTCTGTCGGATCCGACGGGAGTACATTTAAGGGCGACAAAATACAAGGTTAACTATTATCATTAATATTAAAGAATACTTAACTAAATTAAATTAATATGGAAATTTCAACATAAAGGCTTAATACATTAACTTAGCTTGGAAAGAGCTAATTGATTCTGCACAGACAGCATCACTAGGTAGTCTGTTCATAAACTTATGAGGTTGATTAGCTCTAGTTCTAGAATATGAACTTTATAAATAATAGTTACTGAGTCTACATTTCTACGACTTTTTAAACTATCCCAACCCAAAGAGTTTGTCATACCTGTCACACTGGAATACCTAGAATAATCAGAGCACGCAAACCTGGCAGCAGCACGTTGATTCTATAGATGCTATGTGCTGTTTTTCAAAAGGACACCAACAGGATGAAGCATATTCAACACATGACCTAACTAATGAATTATAGGCATGTTCTTTGACATAATTGCTGCAACTAGATATATTTCTACGTAATAGGCCTAGTATAGTTGAGGCTTTAGATTTGACCTCTCTAACTTGGGTATCCCATTGTAAGTCACCTTGTATAAAGATACCCAGATACTTATGGCATTATACTGTACCTAGGGGTTTTTGTGACATCTGATACCTAATGGTCGATTCTGAGTTAGATCTAGTTATAGACATAACATTGCATTTATCAAAGTTAAGGTTCATTTTCCACGTTTTGGCCCAGTCAGTTATAGAGTCCTCCTCTGAGCTCCTTTGAGCAGCAGCAGGGAAAACGAAGAGTTTTCGAAAGCAAACGTTCGCAAAAAAGACAGACACTCTTGAATCCTAACTACTTTCAACTGACAGCGTAAAGGAATTCAAAGCGGATCCAAAAAAAAAAAAAAAAAAAAAAAAACTACAAGTGACCAAAGTACGATGCGAGTGTTTGCTTGAAGAAGGAGAAGGTGGAGGAATTAAAACAAGACTACCTAGTAATAAAAATAGTTCGCATTGATTAAGCTAGAAAAATCGGTATTTATTTTGACACAAATTCCCATAGTACAAAGTGATCGTTTACAGCGGTCAACAGAAATTGACCGCGGTTCAGAAAAAACAGAACAAAAATCATATTACAAGAAAACAAAGCACAATACGAACAATATTTCTTCGAAAATTCCTGGAGAAGGTGTAGAGTTTAGACAAGTAACAAAAATATCTTGTCTTATAGTCGAAATATTGCTTAGCAATTTTGAGATAAATGTCCGTAGAAAAGACCAAAAAGAGATCCGCGCCTGATCGTTGAGAACAGTCAACAAGAATCACTGAGGTAGCAGTCACTCGGAACGCGACAGAGCTGAATAATAGTGCCATTTCCCACAAAATCTTTCTTTGGCTGACACAAAACATTAAAGTGCTTTGATAGGTTTACTGTTACTTCCCATGTCTTCCGAAGAACCTTCTTTAATCAATGATTCTCTGTGGCAAAACATCATCCAGTTAACGAAGAAAGCGCTTGACAAACCACACAGGCATTTCTCTCGCAGACCCGTCCACTATAAAATTTATCAATGCCGGCCGGCCACATAACCCATTTCGCTGTTTTTAACATGCAAACGCTGATTCTTACCGGTTCATACAAATTAAGACGACATGTTTATAGACAGCGAAACTTAATTGTTGTTTACAGGCCGCTTTCGACGAAGATATCTAAACTTTTTTCAAATGACGAGTGAAGCGCGCTAGTTTTTGACATATTTGACAGCATTTTGACAACTTTATGTCAGATTTTGAGACGTGCACATGCATTTGATCGGCTCTTTTTTTTAAATCGAGCTTGAGGTTCCGCATTTAATCCTTCATTTTACGAGGACTCATTGTGATTACGTGTGAATAAGATAAGGGCAAAAGTTTCTTAACGCTGTTGAGGCACCAAGGTCGAAAAACAGTCAGCCAAGCCGAGTAAAAACACTCGGTCGCTTGAAAAGAAAACAACGTAACAAAACAAACAATCAATTCAACTACTTCTTTGCGCCCAAAACGAGTACAGATGATTGTTATTTATAACCATTGGAGAAAAAAATACAAGCTTCATTCCTGAACAAAAGTAACAATAATGAGACCAATGTTAAGCTTCAATTTATTTAATTTACCTTACTTTCTTGTGTTGTAGAGGTTTCTACCACTTGAAAGTACGTAAGCTTCAGTAAAGTAAAAACAAGCATCCGCAAAAATAGCAAACGGTTTGTCCAAAGTAGCAGCTTCTTCCACAGAGTTTGAGCTACTCGTTCCTCTCATTAATACCGGTGAACCGTAAAGTGACCTTTCTTGGTGAGATGCAAGATGCCGCGGTAAAGTGAAAGCCCTTGAATCGTTGAATTATACTGTTTTCATCCGCACGATCGATCCAAGTTTGAAGCTTTTCCTGAGAAAAATCTTTCGCTCTTCCTTTCATCACTTGAAAATTCACCTTCCGAAGTATCTTTTGACGAGTTCTTGATTTTTATGCTATTACGCGAATTTAAAGACAAACTCCGATGGAAGAAGATGAAGTTCTTTTGCTAAAAATGAAGAAACTAACTGAATGTGAAATTACGAGCGCAGAAAACGCGCGAAAAATGGAGCCCTGTTTTGGTTTAGATGTCCCACACCTGGCTTGAGCCTGCGATCAAATCGCAAGTACCTGGCCAGCGGTCAACTTAACAAAAGCTGAACTTAATGAGGTCTTAACTTGAGCCCGCAATATTGTTACGTGACACTGGTCAGCGAATACCTTGTTTTCACAGGTGTCAATTGGCTATAACATGGGTGTCCAGTATCAAAGAGGTACGCTGTAAAATAGATGGTCAGGAAAGCCAGGTGGAGTATGGCCGCTATGTTGGATTATTATCATTAATATTACGATATTATTAATTATTGTGCGACTCCATCGTCGTCGTCGTCGTGCGGTCGCACCCGTGAGCAATATCGCTAACCATTTTTACCATGAGAAAAGCAGTTGACGGGTGTCTATAGGTATAGTGCTCCGCCTGGCCGCTCTTCGGGGCCGCTGGAGCTCCTTTACAAACATTCACGCCTTTTTTGTTGTTGTTGTTGTTTATTACAGTAAGAGAGTAAAATTACGCAAAAGGGCCCATGCTTTTTCGCAGATCTGAATGTTTTAAATGTACATTGCTGTGTGAAGTCCTTACTGTTGAGAGCACGCCAGCGAAATGTCGACACTATAACCGCCCACAAATGTAAACCGGCATATCTGCCACTGTGTTTGGTTTAATGAAAATTTTTTTATGAACTTTGATAGTGCAAACATTTTGTTTTGTGACATGAAAGACATGTACTATGTCGATCTGTTGTAGAATCAGAAATTAAAGGTTTTGCGTTATTCAAATTTTATTCCCCTTATTGGTCTAAGGAACGGCGTTGGTGTTTGTATATTAGCACTACAGAATGCTCCATAGTGTCGATGGTTTCTATAGGTGTTAATGTATGTTTACGAATATGCAAAAGTGCTTAATGAATTTGTAAACGACGAAAATGAAAAAAAAAAATGTTCGTTAAAATGAATGCATTTTGACTTTAATGAACCTGATACCTGCGTTATTGAAAGTTGTTTTTCAACTCTTTCCTATTTCTCAGGAGAGAACTGAAATATTACTCCCCTAAAAAACGACTTTATGAGAGACGAGGCAGCCACTGTTCGAAGAAATTAGAGATTCCTTCTCATGGAATAATAAAAGCAATCATAAGATCTTATCTTTTCGAATTTTATAATGGGTTCGAGCGAAACCAAGTCGCATTCCTATCAACTAAGACTAAAACAGCCATATACAAAAATACCTTTTCTTTTGGAAAAAAAAAATCGTCCTGTCAAGTAAAACCACCAAAGCCAATGGCACCTCTACCACTAGTGCTATCTAGTTTGTTTGCCACTAGCTTATCCTGATACTAATTAAGAAAAAATAAAACAATGCAGAGATATCTTACGAGCAGGTGGAAGTTCGAGATACGAGAGAAGTCACGTGAGCGGACGATTGCTTAGTGACTTTGGCCGATAGTGGGGTTTGAACACCACAACCACAGGATTATGAGAGAGACTCAAATGCCGATCTCTATAATGAGGGCGACGTCATAAATGTGTGATAGGACAAAAGCGCTCTAACCAGATCAGGAGGACATTATATTAACGTGAATAATAGGGGGCTACTTTCGCATATATTCGCTTTGAAGAAGGGTTAACACTGTAAACATACGTCAGTACTCGAATCTTTCTAAGGTAGTTTTCACACCACTCCCCCATCCCAACCGACGAAGCACCACAGTTGCTTTAGACAACTGACATTTGAATCTACTTCCTCAACCAGACCTTATATCTATATTCTATGCGTTTGCTCTCCGACAGTGGGAAAGGCGAACTTTGAATCGGCAAAGATTAAACAGGATGCAAGTTACATCTAACAGTCCAAAAATCGGCCTTTAAGGTGGCTCCTATCAATTTCCAGCATTTGAAAGCGCTTTCCTTTGGTGAATCGTTACTACCAATCTTTATATGTAGTAACCTTTAAATTGAAATCACAAAAATGCCCAATTATTGGTGAACAAGTTATGATTTTTTTTACATAATAGGTTACTATAGCGACACTATAGCCTGTTAAAAACAACCCTTATTTTAGCTTTGGCCGAATTCTTAAAGTGGCTCTGAATCGCTCTAACAAGTTTTTTTTAATTTTGCAAAACATTTTATTATATTATGCTAATCATTTTCTAAAAATAAAAAATTGGGGTCACCGAGCTCGTTTTTGAGTTATTGTCGCGTAAAAAAGCTAAAATAAGGGGTGTTTTTAACAGGCTATGGTGTCGCTTTGGTAACCAGTTATGTAAAAAAAAGTTTTATAACTTGTTCACCAATGATTGGGCATTTCATTAATGCCACTTTAAAGGTAATAACGTATAAAGATTGGTAGTAATGATCCATCAAAATAGTAGTTTTTGAAAATGCTGGAAACGGGAAGGAGCCACCTTAAATGATTTTTTTTTTGTGTTTTTTTGTTGTTGTTTTTATTGTTATTTTTTATTGATATTTATTTTTATTTATTTATTTTGGAAAGCCTACGAGCGGGGGACATTGGAGCATTTTGATTAGTAAGACGCCCTATCAATTTAATGAATCTTCAATATCCAAAAAAAAAAAGGCTAGCTCAAGATACATATCAAATTTATCATTTACAAACTCCAAGAGCAAAAAAAAAAATGTTGGAAAGTGATAACTTGATTTAACTCAAAACTAAAGTTTTCCGTTCGTGAAATAGTTAACTAGAAATTACCATTAGCTTTCCTGCATGTGCCAGTTGCCAATACTCAAGTGCAGTTAATTAAAGCCATCAACAGGATTTTATAGGTACATTTTGGAGATGAGCTGGGCCGTTTCTTCTCCTTGATCCCTCCTTTATCTCTTCCACCATAAATATTTATTTTCGTGCTCATTTCTCATGCGCATCTCTCTGTCTCTTTCCTAGAAAGAAGGTGACTACTATATGACTCATGCAATCTTAATCAAAATTACCATTTGCCAATATTTTGGCATTTCGATGTGCAAAATATCTCAACTGGTAAGAATCCATACTAGTAATAACACCAGAAGGTTTGGTGCAAATCCAAGTAAATAAAATAAGGATTTTGAGAGAGGGGGTGATTGGTAAAGGCATTGGCGAGCTTAATATAGCTTCAAACGTGCAAAATGAAAGTGGAGTGGTGGTTAGTTTTTGAAATTACCATGTTAGTGCGAAATATTTTGGGTTCAAGAAGGACGACGGCCTGTGGCCAGTTGCCCGAGGGTGTTGCAGTGTGGTGAGAATGTATGTCACGTGACTTGTGGAGGCCCAAAAATCGTTTCGAACCCTAACCTAACCCTAAGCCAATGAACTGACTCAGAGGGCAAAGCAACTGACGTTATATATGCAATCCCAACCCAAACATATATCTCAGTCGAGGATTACTTTTTCTGTTCCCTGAAGCTGTCAGATACTTGGTCATGTGACATCCATTGTTTCCCCTATTCGAGAAATTATCGCACTCATAAGCAGCTCAAAAAAGGTAACGTTACAAACAAAAAGAGCTTAATCATAGTTACCAGTGCACGTTGTTCCATTGCCGATCAATTCTGAGGTTCTTTTGGCTCACATAGGCAAAAGTTACAGGTCATGGCTAGTGAGTGCAATCAGTTGCGCTATCTGCATCTCGTTAAACGATTAAGCAGGAAAATGTGGAACAGATTTCAAGAAGTGGAGTCTAAGTTTGCTGCCAACGTAGAATTTTAGCTTAAAATGATATTTTTGCCCGAAAAACTTTAAGGCAAAGTCGTGTATTTTACGTTGTTGTCCGGTGGTGTGTCTCGTTTTGTAACAGAATGAAAGGTCATATTCAACGAAAGTTTTGGTCAGTTTAGAAGATGATAAAGTCTAAACAACTAATTTGGCAATAACAATGGTTCATTTCGAACATAGTGCGGGATCTGAGAAAGTTGTGGATTTTCAAGTCAGGGTGCAAAAACGCACCATATTTGGTAAACCTGTTGGAAAAGAGTTAACTTGTAGGTAGGAATCAGCTTAGTTGCAAATATGTAGCATTATGTTGTCATTTTACCTGTGCAAGTTCTTCCGTCACCAGAGAATCTGAGCTTGCAAGTACAGCGGTAAGAAATGTTGCCAACAGCATTTACGTCACATACCGGAGAAGAAGCACTGCATTCATTGACGTCTAAAAAAAGACAACATGTTAAACTAACGGGCGTAATGCACGCAAAGCATGAAATATTGACAAGAAAGTCATTGTATGATCCAATAAAGAGGAACAATGTCGGTGTGGCTAATGATCCTACGTCGAAGGTGTCATTAAAGAGCAAACAGCAGTTGTCATCTGCAATAAACGATTGCTTGCTTTTTTACAGATTATAAATGTCTTGTCATACCAGAGAGGGAAAGCTAGATGAGTTTTTCCAGCACGAAAACCAAAATTGTCCATCTTCGCTATCTCAAGATGGAAAGTTGTGTCTTCCTCTAAAAAGGTCGGAGTTAGCTGAATGTCTCCAATCTTTTACAAATCCACAAGCAAAGATTCCCGAGGCTGCAGTAAACATGATCAAGCCAGGAGCAGTGAAAACATTTGAAGAATATTCCACACAGTCTTTCCCGCCTTACATTCAATCTCAGCTTTCTCATGCTAAGCAGATTGATGTAGTAGGGGATGAATATATTACAAACAGCTTAAAGGAAGAGTAGAAGTAAAAGAGGGCAGGGTGCCAGGAGGCGCGGGCAAGCAGCCAGGCCAATACTAGGAAACTGGTAGCAATCCTAACGAATGAAGAAAAGAAGCGAGAAATTTTCCAGTATCTGGCTCACTGTGTAGTGTCCTTGAATGGCGAGTCATCACAACTAATGGCCAGGAAATCCTATCTACTCTTGCTCATAACAACATCGCGAATTTGTATTCCATGTACGCATGAAGAAACAGAGAGTAGGATAATTTTGCATGCCGCGGATGCAATGCATGAAAGTCACCGAAAGATTGTCCTCCGTATTGTTGAAATTGACGTCCTAGTCCTAGCCATAGCACTTGCCGGAATGCTAAAGGAGCAAGAAGTCCAAGTCTGCTTTGGATGGGAGATGTTCAAGTGTCTTCCAGTGTTCCATGAATTTACAGGATGCAATACTGTATTTTGCTCCGCCGGGAAAGGCAAGAAGACTGCTTTATCAGTTTGGAGAAGCTACCCGGCGGTAACATGTTCCTTCTTGCAGGTGGCGACAACACCTACTCTTCCAATCAATGAAGCATGCATGGCACATCTGGAACGTTTTTTCGTACTCTTGTATGACAGAACAAGCAACAGGACGACTGTTGATGAAGCCAGGAAGAAAGTTTTCGCACAGAAAGGCTTGGCTTAGAAAAGTAGTTCTTCATTCGTACAGGTAAAGGTCAACCATGTCGTTTCCTCAAGCCACATTTGAGGCTGTTGGACTGCCGTTTTTGCTTGTTTAAGACGCTGCAGCCTCTTAATAGCATAATTTCTTAATTTTGAGCGAAATGGCAAACAATTTGAGTCGTGCTACCACCCTACTGCTTTCCATGTTGATTGAGGCACTGTTTACACTGACCCGGTTTCATTTGTAACCGCATCGGTTTCGATGCGGTTACGCCTTTTGTTTACACGGTGCCGGTATTAGAACCGGGTCGTTTTGAAAACGCTTTCAAAAGTGGAGCGTTTTCAAAACGATACGGTTTTATTGATCGTGTAAACGGCGAAACCGCACCGATGTTAAAACGGTTACTTATTTAGGTGCGAACTTGACTGGTTCGCGAAGGGTAAATATAGTGAACCTCGCACGGAGTGCAGCGCTTTTTTGCACAAACACAATTTAAGTTCGCTTTTTAAGCTTTCATATATTTTACTATCTATAAACCGAGAGGCATATCGTAATAACAGACAGAAATGTTTTGAAATGATGACTTTTTCGTCGATACGCTCTAGAGTAACGAAGAGAAAAGCAAAATGGCGATTCTGGGTTCGTCCAGGGAGAACTCGTGTTTGATGGGACAACTTTTTGGACGGTGTTATGCTTGCAGAAGAATGCATGATTACGAGAACGCCATGACGTAAACGGTTGGATAGGTTCCGGGTAAACACTTCGAAACCTTTTGGTTTTTTATGCGGTTTCGAGGTCATGGAACCGTGTCGATTGGAAACCGCATCCGTGTAAACGATGCCTGATTCTTGATTTTCAACCTCAATGTACACTGTACTTGTAAATGATCATGAAATTGAAAATGACTTCATTGCGTATTTAAGAGCAGAACTGTTGACTATGAAAGGACAAAGTTAATACAACACTTGAACTCACAAAGAAGACTGATTGAAGCTTACCACACAATGTTTTGTTTTGATGTAGATTTTCAACTCAGCATTCATGGAAACTCAGGACTGCATCTTCACAGACAAGTTATTAAGTGCATCTCAATAAGCCAGTTTCCTGTCACTTTGAATTCTAAATGTGGTAGCACACTGTTTTGTTTTCTGATGTCAATCATATCTTCTTGTAGTAGCCAGATTAAAATCAATATGTAGACAATTAATGTACGTGTAACTTGAAATTTGAAACTAAAAAGCCTTTTGATCTTGGCATTGGATGGTCCTATGAATTTAACTGTTTTTCCTAGCCTTAGGGGCTAGATATTAAAAAAAAATATACCAAGTCTGCTTTAACGATTATTCAAGGTATGTTTGAAAGACACATCTCCTGGCATTAAGGAAATCCAGACTTTTAAGAAAATCATTAAGGACCATTAAGACCATTAAGGAAATGCAAACCTTTGAAATTCTACAGCTTCTGAAGGTGGCCTAATGGAATTTATAGACTTTTTAAATTGAACTTACTACTTATTGAATTCTAAATAAATTCTAAATCAAAATTATCCTAACTGGGAATTGTTATACAGAGGGGAAAAAGGCCTCATTGTTTTGCTTTTCTTGAATTTACTTCAAGTGAAATAACATTTATACAGTTTTTAAATTCTTTAAAGGAAATAAACAGCAATAAAGAGCATTGATTGGAAGATAATCTGTGTTATCCTTTTACGGTGCGATTAGTTGTAGTTTAAACTTTTTAAGGTCAGTAAATACTTAATTATTTCCTGCAAATTGAAATCCACGTTACCGGATCTGACGAAAACGAGTTCCATGATTTGTTCCATTTTCTATATGTATTATGTATGCGTGACTCTATCAGTGTGTCAAAGCTATGTCACAGAAAGTATTGTCCGCAACCAGAAATAAAAGTTATTTTACAAAAGATTAACATATGGTTGCATTTGCCACTGAGATATTAGGTGGTCAGCAAACCAAGGCCCGTTTGTTCGAAAGCCGATTGACTTAATCCAAGATTAGCGTAAACTTTGGTTGCATTTTTTAACTTTTAGATAAAAGTTTCTTTTGCTGAGTTTTGCTTTTCATGATTGACGTTCTCTAATCTAACGTTGTGTAGAATATCAGCGTTGAAAAACGTTTGTGGATAGAGAAATAAGCCCCTTAGTTTAATTTTAATAGTTGATTAGGGTTAATCGGCTTTCGAACAACCTGGCCCAAAAACGCTTGCCTAATGATTTAAATTTACGAAGGATCAATCTGTGGCACCCTTTTACAGTACAATTAGTTGTAGCTTCTAAAAACATTTTAAGATCAGCAAATACCTTGAATTCCTGAAAGTTGACATTCAAGTTTCAGGATCCAAAGGTTTTATAGCCAAAACTTAGGTTAATACCGTACCTTGGACATGAAAAATGCATTGGGTCTTTGCTGAGTTCCAATTTTAGTTTTACATGTAGATGATGTTTTAGTGTATTTTGAATATAATTTTGTCAGAGTGTTTTGTCCTTACCACCAACCATAAGCAAAATTAATTCCTTGGGCATAACTCTGTTTTGTATATAGTACAATACATCTCTGACAGGAAAAAAGTTATGGTTACTGATACAAGCAGTGCATTAAGAAACTTGTAATGAGTAGCTTTAAAGTTTGAAGAGTTATTTTGAGAATTTAAAATATGTCTTAAAGTTCTTCAGTGGCTAATTTATAATTGAATTTTTTGACTAGTGCAATAATTATTTACTGTGCTGTTAAAGGACTTCATGGACAAAACATTTCCTCGTCACCATCATGAAATTCTGACAGCACCCAAGTTAGTGAAAGATGTGCTTTCTGAATATGCTTCACTTACAAATTTCGTCCATGTAAGTGTCTGGTTAAATTGTTTGTGCCTGATTAAAGGTTTTGTTACATGTACAGCTATGGATTGATTCAAGGTTAGCAATGGGTCATTACACATACGTATCAAATGATTTTAGCTTTAAGAAAATACTGCATGTGTGTGAGATTTCTAGATATTGTAATTCAGTTGACTGTTGCATTTAAAAAAGTGTGTGCAACAGCTTATTTCAAACCTGGAATAAATGAGTGTTTGAAAGCTGACAGATTAGTTTAGTTTCATTATTTGCCAATAGAACTATAAGGGAAGAAATCTGAAAGCATGGAAAGGAACCTCTGACTTCTGAAATGGCCCAAAATGGAGCCGAATTGGCTCTTTTTGGTAGAGTCGTTTGTAAGAGGGCTAAAATTTAAAGGGGCTATTTTGGCCACCGAAAATTTCAAAATCGCACTATTATTTTCTGTATTGACCCTTCTAATTTATCCCCAGCACAAAGGTAGATCAAGCCCCAAAAATTGGTACCGAAACAGCTTCATTTTAGTGAGACTGAATTGGCCCTAAAACAGTACCATTCTGGACTCAACCGTTTTAGTCCCATTTTTGGGGTCAAATTGGCTCTTTTCTTTATACATTGTAGATGATCATAATTATTTTATCCTTAGGAATGTCGAACACGTTTCCAAGAAAAGAATAAATGATTAGGTTTTATTAAGGTCATCTGTGATAAATTAGCTAGGTGAAATGAGTTTAAAGCAAATGATTGATTGTGTGAATGGTGCTAAGTTCATATGTAAAATCAGGTCAAACAGTTTTCATAAATAGAATGGTTGATTGTGTAAATCATTCCGAGATAAGCAATACTCTAGCCGCGAATGCGTGTTGATAGCTAAGTTGAACAAGTTGACTGACTGCTTAAGACTGCAAGAAAGAAGAGATCTTTGGATGAAATTGAAAGACATTTAGTTAATATTTCCTCTTATATGTGTAAATTATTACAATAAACCATATTTTATGAGATTTAAGGCGATTTTCAAGCCAAAAAGAACTTTAACTAGCATTTGCGGTTTAGTCACCCTTAACCAAAATGGTGGCCATTTTGAAATTTCGCCTTATCTGTACAAAGTTATTAAATTTCTGACCTGGATACATTTAGAGTTCCTTCCAAAGATCAAAACCATTCAATACCATGGAATTAGTATTATGTGAATCATGAAAAAACAAAAGCAAAAAAAAAAAAAATAAAAAAAAAACATTAAATGCCAATATCATCAAATGTAAATTCTTCTTCCGGTACAAAATGGCGGCCACTTTTAAAAAACCGTAAAAACTCAGCAAAAAACAATTTTTTTGTTGACTCCATATTCAAAATCATTTACCTGATAAAGTTGCCACTTCTTTCCAAATTTCATGCTTTTAGCCCAAAGTGCACAATTCCATCACATAACCGCCTGACTATAAACGAAAGGATTCGTTGAAAACAAAAAAATAAAAAAAAAGCTAAGACAGGATCGACATGTGCTTAAGTAAACGAAAGAGTCTAACTACTTACTTTACGTCAAAGGAGTGCGAAATTGTATTCGTTAATTTAGAACCAAAATAATGTTCATTTAGAGAGTTTCGATGCCAATAAAACCTGCTGAAACGGGAAATAAGCCCTCGTAGATCCCTATACAGCTGTAAATAACTGAGAGTGTGCAGGAAAAAAAAAAAGGTTTTTGAATTTCCGCCTCAGTACGTTCGTGTATGTCCAGTGCATAAAAGTTAAAAAAAAAATACAAAATTATTTTTTTAAAGGAGCAAGTGGAAAAGTTTAAGATTTTGTAAATGGCAAACCGAGGAGGGTAAGTACTTTGTGGTTTGCACTCGAGGACGTCATTAAGTTGCATTAGCAAGATATAAGAACGTGATGCAGCAATCTTGATGCATGGCACTATCCCTTATTCATATTCAACACGTTGTGACCATGTCAGAGTTGTTCATGCGCGCTGAACATTCGTTTTGCGTACTTAGCACATATCCTACGATAAACGTAATTTCGTATGTCGCTGAGGGAAGATTGTGGCCACATGGTAACGGGTACTAGAGTCTGAGCATTAGCTTTACGAGGTATCCATGTCACTCCAACCAGATCCCACAAGCTTTATGTTTTCACTGCTTGTTTTATTGATATGTGAGTACTTGAGCCTGAGCATTAGCTATGCTGTGGTGATAAGACCAAACAAGGCCGAAACAGCTGTCCATGGCTGCTAATGCTTGGGCTCAATATTTGCTTTGGTAGATTTAAGGGGTGATGCCCGCTACCATGTGGCCTTAGTGGTCTTAGAATGGCTTCAGCCTACCAGATCACATTAATTTGTGAGCTATCCATGCTCAATAAGACTTGAAATATGGAAATATGGAATGCAATCAGTATGTGAGTGTTAAAGGATTGTGGCTAGATCCCAGACTTCCATTGTCAGCTGGATTCCTATCAAGTTTCATCAGATTAAAAGATGATATTTATGCTGCTGCTTTTCATTATCATAACCAGCTTGCATGCATCACATCCAGGCGTAGTCGATCGATAGAAATCGATAACGGAAATTAATCGATACACTCGATATGAATCGATCTCAATCGCCGATTGCTATCGTTTGATATCGGTAATCAATACAAATCGAACTCACAGAAAAAAATTATCGATTGTTATCGATTGACAAAAATCAATAACAATCGATAATTATCGATAACAATCGATAATCCAAAAGAGTATTTGCTTTAAACATAACTGAAGACTGGCGTTGTTATCTAGTAAGCAAATATACGAGAAAGCCATTAAAGGTTAAGCATTTTATTATCGATTTCATCATCTAGTCAAGGTGGATTGTTCATCCCACTTGGTTTTCTGGCGTTTTAAAATATTTTTACATGTATACTCATTTCAGCGTTATCTACTGTTTCTTGCATGTCTTTTGTGGCAATCTCGCGTTGTGAATCGGCCAATTCAATGCCATATATGCATGCAGGTCGCTGAACTACGCTGAAGTTGAAGATAGATAATATATATATATTTAGCCAAGCCTAAAAGCGGAGCTCCAAAAGCATTCCTTTTCTACTGGCATTTACATATAATCTGCTTGTCATATCACCCATCTGACCTCACTCAAGCTACAGACCTAATACTGTAAAAAATAGTATGGAAAGGTGATCTGAGCCAGTGGCACAGTGGATTTGTACCCCCCGCAGATTTGCACCCTCCAGTCCAGATCTGCTTGTGGATCAGATTTGGACCTCCAAGTCCAGAACTGCTAGCAGATATGAACCCCCTTTTACGGATTTGGACCCCCACCCCTCCTAAAAACAAGCGTTCTATTGAGTAAGGTAATAAAAACACCTTTGCAAATTGAGTTTGGAGATGTTAAAAAGCAAAACAAAAATATTGAGGTAGGTTTCTTTTTTAATTTTAAATAATCTTTAATACTTTGTGTAAAAAAGAACCTGCTACGCTAGTTTGCATCTATAAATTTTTAAAACAAAACATTTCTTAACATCTTACAGCAATACCTAGGACAGGTCTGTTTCCCTGTTCAACTGTAGGCTACTTAGTTATGGTTTAGAGCCACTAGAAACTGGTGGAGAAGCCTGGTGTATGCTATTTTGAATCAGTATCCGACATCAGATATATAGTGATTCAGATCATCACTTCATAATGAATGCAATTTCAGTTATCCAAAGCCTCCCATGAGACAGTTGGAAATCAGAAATTGTGTATCCTCTGGATATATGTATGCCTCAAAAAAATTATGAAAGAAAGATACATTGAAATCAATAAAAATATTTAGATGATATGCATTAAGACCAAGATGTTTGTTTTGATCAGTTACTTCTTGACCTTACTATCGCAAAAAACTTCTTGCTGACATTAAGCTAATCAATCAATGCACTTATAGTGTTTTCAAAAAGAAATCCAGCTGCTCTTCTGGCCAGCCAAGTGCAAGACTAAGCAACTTGATAATAAAATATTGGGCATTTGGTTGATATCACTATCAAGGTAATTAACAAATTAGTATGAGGATTAAAGGTAATGATTCACCAAAGCAAAAGTGCTGGAAATCCGTGTTAGCCATCTTAACTTGATTTTCTATTTTGCAAGAAAGGTAAGGACTAGTCCCACATTTTTTCCATGTGCATTTGAAATTACACAACATACTTCAACAAACATCAAAAATTCCATTAAACATTAGTGCCAAATGCCATCCAAACATACCATAAGATTGGTGTGACCAGCTATGAATAAAATTAATTGCACGACTGCATGCAGGAGAACGAAGTGCAGAGGATGTGTACATTGATGAGAAAGAGCTTACTTTAAGTTTAAGTTTAATAATATTTTGTCATGTGAATACATCTAAGTTGATACAAAAAAAAGTGCATGACTGGAGAATAATTGGGAGAAAGTAAATTCCCATACAAAGAATATTATCTAATACAGTAATAGCCCACGTATAAGAACCAGGGTTTTAAGAACCTGTTAGGCTAAAATTTTCATTTTAAGCTCCCTCCACATAAGAACCTATTAAGGCTTTTATTTTAAGTTGGGTTCTTATCAGTGGGGTTGCTGTAAAAGTGTAAAGGAAGAAACTGCTGAAGGAATTTCTTTGTTATGTTTTGTTAAGGACATATACTGTACCCGCAGTAAACTGCCTATAGGCATTTCTCTATGGTACAAATAAATGATTTATACTGTATTATGAGATGATATTTATCATATATATATAGTATATTCAGATAAAATTCATATGAAAATATAAGAACCTATTTTAAGAACCTTGGTAGCCTTAATTTGCTTTAAGTACCATTTATATCAGAACCTATTTAGGCTAAATTGGAAAATTCAGGTTCTTATATGTGGGCTATTACTGTATTACACATTCTAAAAACTAAGAGGTGAAATTTAAACGTGGCCCAAAGCTAACCTAATCAAATTAAATCAAATAATTGTCTCTTATAAGTCACCCCTGCTTTGAGATTGACACTAAAAATAAAGAAGTAAAATTGAAATACAATCCAAAGCTAACCTAATTAAATTACATACTTGTCACTCACAAGCTACATCTGATTTAAAATTGACACAAATAATGTAATAGATAGGACTTAAAACTGCTTAAAGAAGGTGCATGCATGATGTTCGATGGAACACCATTCCAGTCTGGTATGTAGCGATTATAAAAAGAAAAGATGAAGGCCATATATATATTTAGCCAGGCCAAGCCTAGAATCGGAGCTGCACACTCTCACCGAGCAACTTCGCATGGCTTTATTTGGGCCAGTTTAATTTGTGTCCAAAACAATTGAGCAGCAGCAGGGAAAACGAAGAGTTTTCGATAGCAAACGTTTGCAAAAAAAATACAGACATTCGTTAGTCCTAACTACTTTCAGATGAAAGCGTAACGGAATTCAAAGCGGATAAAAAAAAAAAAAACACTGCAAGCGACCAAAGTACGAAGCGAGTGTTTTGCTGGAAGAAGGAGAAGGTGGAGAAATTAAACAAGACTAGCTTGTAATAAAAATAGCTTGTACTGATTAATCTACAAAAATCGGTATTTATTTTGACATAAATGCCCGTAGAAAAGACAATAAAGGGTAAAAACTGATCGTTAAGAGAAGTCAACAGGAATTGACCGCGGTTCAGAAACAACAGAAAAACAAACATAAGTATTACAAGAAAACAAAGAAAAATACGTATACGAATAATAGTTCTTCGAAGATTCTTAGAGAAGGTGGAGAAATTAGACAAGTAACAAAAATTGCTTAGCAATTTTGACATAAATGTCTGTAGAAAAGCCAAAAAAGAGGTCCACACCTGATCGTTTAGAGCAGTCAAAAGGAATCACTGAGGCAGCAATCACTCGGAACGCGACAAAGTTGAATAATAGCGCCATTTCCCACAAAATCTTTCCTTGGCTGACACAAAACGCTAAAGAGCTTTGATAGTTTTACTGGTACTTCCCATGTCTTCCGAAGAACCTTCTTCAATTAATGATTCTCAGTGGCAAAGCGTCATCCAGTTAACGAATTAATTCGAAGAAAGTGCTTGCCAAACCACACCAGCATTTCTCTCGCAGACCCGTCCACTATAAAATTTCTCAAAGCTAGCCCAGCCAGTCAACCCATTTCCGTGTTTTTAACATCCAAACGCTGATTCTTACCGGTTCAAACGAAACTTAATATTGTTGTTTACAGGCCGCTTTCGACGAAGATCTCTAAAACGTTTTTCAAATGACGAGTGAAGCGCGCTGGTCTTTGACATTTTTGACAGCATTTTGACAATTTTATGTCAGATTTTGAGACGTGCACATGCATTTGATCGGCTTTTTTTTCTGTTTTGTAACTTTTTTTTACTCGAGCTTGAGTTTCGGCCTTTAATCCTTAATTTTACGAGGACTCATTGTGATAACGTGTTATTAAGATAAGGGCAAAAGTTTCTTCTGTTGAGGTACCAAGATCGAAAACAGTCAGCCAAGCCGAATAAAAACACTCGTTCGCTTGCAAAGAAAACAATGTAACAAAAAAAAAAAAAAAAAAACAAACAAACAATTCAACTACTTCTTTGCGTCCAAAACGAGTACAGATGATTGTTATTTATATCCATTCCAGAGAAATGTTCATTCCTGAACAAAAGTAACAACGATTAAACCAAATGTTAAGCTTCTATTTATTTAATTTACCTTACTGTCCTTGTTTCTACCACTTGAAAATTCGTAAGCGTAAGCTTCAGTAAAGTAAAAACAAGCATCCGCAAAAATAGCAAACAGTTTGTCTAAAGAGATAGCTTTTTCCACAGAGTTTGAGGTACTCGTTCCTCCCATTAACACAGGTAAACTGTTAAGTGACCTTTCTTAGTGAGATGCAAGATGCCGCGGTAAAGTGAAAGCCCTTGAATCGTTGAATTATACTGTTTTCAACCGCACAATCGATCCTGGTTCGAAGCTTTTCTTGAGAAAAATCGCTCTTCCTTTCATCACTTGAAAATTCACCTTCCGGAGTATCTTTTGACAAGTTCCTGATTTTTATGCTTTTTACTCGAATTTAAAGACAAACTTCGATCGAAGAAGATAAAGTAGTTTTCCTCAAAATGAAGAAACCAAGTGAATGTGAAATTACGAGCCGCCCACACCTGGCTTGAGCCTGCGATCACATCGAAAGCAAGTACCTGGTCAGCGGTCAACTTCAAAAAATAGCTGACCTCAATGAGGTCTTAACTTGAGCCCGCGATATGGTCACGTGACACTGGTCAGCGGATACCTTGTTTTGACAGGTGTCAATTGGCTATAAGATGGATGTCCAGTATCAAAGACGTACGCTGTAAAGTAGCTGGGCCAGTTGGAGTATGGCCGCCATGTTGGATTATTATGATTATTATTAGGATATTATTAGCCCTCGAGCGATACCGCTAGCCATTTTTACCAGGAGAAAAGCAGTTGACGGGTTTCTATAGGTATGGTGCTCCGCTGGAGCTCCGCTAAAAAGACCAATCGTTGCTGTTGTTTTTGTTCCTATAGTATTTTGTTGATAATTGCAAACCTATTGCATGCTATGATGATTGAATGACTCAATAAAACTATGCAGACAACATTGCGTCGATGACTAACTCGCAAAACGGCAAAAATCATTTCCGATAACAATCGATAATAATCGATAACATTCAATAAATCAATCGTTATCAATTTATATCGGAAATTGATATCAATCGAGCTCACAAGTTTATTTCCTTATCGATTTCTATCGATTGGTATCGAAAATCGATATCAGTCTTCGATTGTTATCGATTGCTTTCGATTGATATCGATTATCACTTTATCGATTGACTACGCCTGGATCACATTTGTAAAGTAATTTTTAAAAATTTCCACTACAATCGAACTTTTTTGTAAATCATTAGCCAGCTTAAAGAAGAAAATTGATATTCTGTTATTAAGTTTGTGTATTTCTTTTTCTCGCTTAGAAATATAAGTAAATTTAATATGTCATGAAAACGTTTTCGCGGATTCATTGTTACTTATTGTAGTTAATGTCACTTACTTTGTGGACTAAAATACTAGCAATCACAGTGAGTTTCTTAAGATCCTGTGAACCCATGTCTCTCGCATTTCTGCCATGCTTAGCATTCTAGCCTTTGCGTTGGATAACTAGTAAGTGCATGTTCAGGTTGTTCCTGACAGTCCATTAAGTGCTAAGAGAAACTTCATCGAATCTTAGTGGTGAACTGAATAGCTTTACCATAGAAGCTATTGGAAATTCCAGAAGAATGGGACTTACAAAACACTTTTTTTTGGCGTCGTCCCTTTGCGGATTAATTGTGAAACTACACTAAAAGTAGGATGAGATATTAAATTTGGTATCCACTTTGCAGTGCCGAGAGTGGGCGAGTTTGTGGTGCGAGAAAATGCGAGTTAAGGCGAGATAAGGAGATTTGAACATAATCTCAAGCTGCGAGTTAGGGCTTGTTAAGTTCCCAGATGAAGCCTGACTTAATTCTTTCTCGCCACTGGGACAAAAGGCACAGATAAACCACAATTAAAATAAAATCTATGAAGAACTTCTGAACTAAGAGTAAAACAGCTAAAACAATCACAAACACGAGAAAGAGAAAGAAAGCTCGGCTTAACACGCGCTTTGAAAGTTGATCGCCACTGCAAAGTCACAAAATACAAAGACTAATTTCACTCCATCATGGCCTCTATTCAATTTTATTACCGTACATCGTTCTAAATAAGATATGGGCATTGTATAATGCTCCCAAAATCTCTATTATTACATAACATATTAAAGGACACACTTAGCAAAAAGACGAGATCATACATTCCTGGAACAATGTGTTTAAAATCAGACAGTTACAAACTTCAGTGAAAACCTTAAGCTTGTGGGATGTGGCTGGAGTGAAGCCATTCTAACGGCACTAAGGCCACATGGTAACCCCCCCCCCCTTCACACACAATCTTTGCCCCCCTACCATGTAGCCTTAATAGTGCCCAAAATATTATTATGAGTGTTACACCTATAAGTGGGTGAGCTCAAGGAGATCATTCGACTTCCTGCAGTACCTTGAAATCGATCCCATGCAGGACTAATTTCATTCTCACAATAATAGTAACGTGAGGTGTAGGTTATCTTTCGGTCGACACTGGTCAGACTGTTATAGTTTTGCCATTCTCAAGGAGAAAACAAAGTAACTAGGTGGCACCAGCATATACAGACCATAAGGATAAAGATGGATATCAACTATTGCGAATATTTCACCTACTTTAAGTGTAAATTTGGATAAATTTGGATAAAATGGATTTCCGTTCGTTAATAATAATTATATTAATAATAAAGATAGTAATAATAATAAAAGAAAAGAAAGAAAGAAAGTATTGTGTCTCTACGTTGCGGAGAGTTGCTTAGACATGACTCAATAATAACAATCAGGTAAAACTATAGAGAAAATCCGACGTTTCGGTGTCATCATGATACCATTGCCAAGGTAAATGAAAAACAAACTGATATGTAATACAAATGGTTCACTAAATTAACATAATAAAGATCGTAACCAGTGACAAAGTTAACCCGACTGCACGTTGAGACTAGGTTTCAATTGTCTTATGTACAACATCTCGTGCACTAATATATATATTTAGCCAAGCCTAAAAGCAGAGCGCCAAAAGCATTCTTTTTTTTTTTTTTGTACTGGCATTTACATATAGTCTGCTTGCCATATTACCCATGTGACCCGACTCAAGCTACGGACGCAATGCTGTAGAAAATAGTATGGAAAGGTGATCTGAGACAGTGTCACAGCGGAGTTGGATCCCCGCAACTTTGTTCCGTCCGGTCCAGATCTGTTTGTGGATCAGATTTGGAGCACACAGTCCCTTCCTACTAGCAGATATGCACCCCCTGTTACGGATTTGCCCTTTCAACCCTCCCCCCCCCCCCTCCCCTCTTCTCTAAAAACAAGTGATCTATTGAGCAAGGTAATAAAATTGCTTCGCAAATTCTGTTTAAGGCATCCTAAAATAATTTGACATTTTCTAAAATAACGAATTCCGACATCTAAAGGCCATCAAGCCTTTCTGAACTAAAATTATCCGACAGATTAGCACGAATGAGGCATTGACCACACGAAGTAGCAAACATAGGGTTTACAAACTATGCAGTTTGTCGGGGTCTCAGCGGAAACTAAAAATTTCGGGCAAGTAGCGTACCATGATTTTTTACGGATAGCGTTTAAGATCATTTGTCAGATTCGAAAAATGCCATAAACTTTGCGAAGATCTGAATGGCATTCAAAGAACGTGGTATAAAAGCGCTTAAAAGCGTGGAATCTTTGTCCGTTGCGCTACAAAAAAGCCTGTTTCTCGTCCTTTTGCGACCTTAAGAACAAATCGTTTGTAATGGGATGAGTAATTCTACAATTTCGAGTTGAATCTTCGGAGTTAAAATTATGAGTTCTTCATCAATTTAATGATTAAAATGTCTCAATTCACGCTATAACAAATGCTGATCATTTTTGAGTCCGATTTTCGGAGTCAAGATTTTATTCAACCCATGAGAAATGCTGGTCACTTATGAGTCCGATTTTCGGAGTCAAGATTTTATTCAACCTATTAGAAATGCTAGTCACTTTTGAGTCCGATTTTCGGAGTCAAGATTTTAGCCCATCTGTGATTAACAATGATTAATTCAATCTATTAGAAAGGCTGGTCACTACTTTTGAGTCCCATTTTCGGAGTCAAGACTTGATTCAACTTATTAGAAATGCTGGCCACCTTTGAGTCCTATTTTCTGAGTCACGATTTTAGCCCTTCTATTATTAAAAAAAGTGATCAATTCAACCTATTGGAAATGTTGTCACTTTTAAATCCGATTTTCGGACACAAGATTTTACCTCATCTGTGATTAATCTCAAACTTAATTAGTGTCACCTTTGAGTCGCAATTTTTTGAGTCCAGATTTTAGTCTATCTATCATTAAAAATAAGGGTTTCCACTTTAACACCAAATGACCATGGGAATTTCAACGTCGTTTCTTTCAACGCCATATGATCATGGAAATTTCCAAAGTAACATTTTTAGACAAAGGGCAAAATTTCTGAGGACGTGAGCTATGAAAAAAAAAAATATAATTTCGCTAACAATCTCTTTTTAGTGCAGTTACAGTAGGAACAACTAGTCTGTAGAATGTCCGTCCTCGAACCCATTAGAAACGCACGCTGTGCACGAACTCCAGTAATAGCTCTATTAACCACCCCGGGAGGGCTTATCTAGATAGGGGGGCTTAATAGATAGGGGAGCCGTTTCCGTCTTTAACTAGTTTTTCTTGCAGTGAAACTTAAGTGCTTAATACAGACCAGCAAACAGTATTATCCGGCTGAGTGTATATTTGTTTAAAAACAAACCAACTGAGCCGCATGAAGTGGATTTCGGAAGAGGGTATGGGAGGAGGGGGAAGACTAAAAACAAACTCTCATGTCCCAGAAGTGGGAGGCTTATTAGAGTGGGAGGGAGGAGGGGGGGGGGGGGGGGCGGGGGCTTACTACATTTATTTTAAAATGGTTAATTTTTTACGTTCAATTTAGTTCACTTTGCGCTTAAGGACCTTAAGGTCGACAAAGTGGCATTAATATTTTACGATACTTTTCCTAGCAGCTCCAATCTGGCTACGGTTGCAATCACCGTCAAGAAGCCGGCAAAAGACGAGAAAGCAAAAACAAATCAAGCAAAATGTTTACACAATTTATTCAGAGATAGTCTGCTATTTTACCTGCCAAATACATACATTACATATTTTAAAACTGACTATATATGCTCGGACCTAGTACAAGTATCAGCCCATGAAATCAGCATTTTGTATTTATAACTGTCGCGACAGCTAGTGAGCTCGATCAGAAAATCTCACAACAGTTCCACTTACTTGACCCTTTATCAGTTACACATCGGTAGAGTACGGTCTTTGCTAAACTCTATGTACCGCGTAAAACGTCTCCAAACGTATTGTATCGTTTCTAAACATCCTGCGTTAAAACAGAGAGCCAGTTAGTCTGCTGATTACTCACGGTTGAAAAGTGGTTAATGACCTTTTTGTCACTAATGCAATCGCCTTCCGTGAAACTGTCATTACATGTATTCTTTTGGAATACTGACAGAGCTCTCTTTCAGTATTATTTGCTCAAAATTAATTTCTACCAAGCGCCCATGTAAGACTTCCTTTCTTTCTGTTTCTCATCTCTTCTATTTATAGTAAGGTTTCCTCTTTCTATCTTAACAAATTATGTATTGTAATTTGAAAGGACATATAACTAATCTACTATATCATGCCCTTCTCCACTCCTTGCTATTCCTAGTCACTGTAAGAAATCTTATTCAATATCATAATGTGGAGTAAATAAAGAAAATGAAAACTGAAAAAAATTCTTTTCAAAAAGCGTCAACCTTGAACTTATTGATTCAAAGAGTACATTTTAATTTTAGGGCTGACGGATTTTACATTACATTCGTGAGTACCATAACCAAACCTTGCACACCTCCATGTGGTATTTTAGTCATATCCTGCATACATAATATTTGTCATGAGTGTTTTGTTGTTCACACATTTACGATAACGTGACCCGAATTAACAAATTTGTTGAAAAAATACGTCCCCTCAAGCAATCCGTGAGGTTAACCCTGTATAAAAACAATTCTCCTTACTAAAAACTTACAATTTTTTTTAAAGTTCCTAAAACTAGGTAAAAGTCAATGGGTACTAATTCAATAAATATTCAAATAAATTTTAAGTCTACTCTTAAAAACAGATAATCATTCGGCATGTACAATGTATCCTGGCAAGTCATTCCATTTCGTTGCAATGCGAATACAGAAAGAAACTACGAAATGTTATGGTTTACGAGGTGAAACCAATGCAAAACGTTAAAGCTTGAGTCTTCTTTCTTAAGAAAGGGCGCCAGAAAATGTAGCCTAGCAAATTAAGCCAAAGGAAACAAACTGTTGAGAAATGGGTCCAAACAATGTCAATTTTCGCGGGCGGTGATCTGGGAAACGCAATTGCAATTGCGTGACACTCAGTAAGTTAAAAATTGAAAATATTCTTGATTTTCAGTCATGCAAGTAAAATAATAAAATCACCTACCATTCGATAGATAAAGTCAAGAAATTGAGATGTTTTAGAAGAGCAATAAATAAACAACCTGCCAAAGACTTAGGTCTTTACGATATCCCATACTCGAGTTGTTCGGCAAAATGCCCTACTCAGAAATATAGAGTTTAGTATGGACACGCCGTGTTAGTGTCCTTCTGAGGGACACAAATATGGCTGCCGGAAACGTGTTAAAAACATCTGGAATTTACTTTGGCTATCTAAAAGGCATTTTTCTATCTTTTGAGCTTGCAAACATTCAAAAAGACGCTTCTCCTGTCATGTTGGTTTTTCAAACCTCAAAGACACAAGCTGAATCGATGTTTTCGTGTACGTGTACGTTATGTCACGCACTGTGAAAAAAACGAAAATCCAAACTGCTCTATTTTCAAAACAAAGCACGTTGCCTAGCTGAAAACATGCAAGCAGATGCATTTCTACAATGTCTTTTTAAGTGATGAAGCTAAAAAGACAAAAGTATGTTACATTTTGAATTATAGTTTTTTATGACGTCATGTGAAAACCAAGAATATTGTATCTCTAACAAAGACACAATTTGGTCTCAGTCTGCATTTTATACCCAGTCTCGAGTCTGCAATCTGCATTTTATACCCAGTCTGTAGTCCGGTTTCGTCTGATTGTTACAAACTTCTTCGACCTCTGGTTCAGGTAGTTTTTGAAAAGATTGCGTTAGGAAATGTATTTCAGACTGATAGCTGACAAGGTTTGCCAACAATACAGGTCACGATTCCTGTAAAGGTGTGAACAACAAACTAAAATGCAAGTCCTGGGTGAAGGTGTGCAAGTTTTCAATGTTAAATCCGTGAGCCCGAAAAAGGTTGACGCTATTCGAAAAGATAAATGTGAATTTCAATGGGGTCGATTACATGACACTAGTAATAGTTAAAAATTGAAACTATATCATGTATTTTTCAGTGTGCATTTTATACCCAGTTTACAGTCTGCAATCTGCATTTCATACCTAGTCTGCGTTTAATAAATATCCCCATTCTGCAACCCAGAAGTCTGCATTTTATGCTGTCCGATCACCTATTCCACTTTGGAGTAACTTGTGATTGAAGAGACTCACCAAAATCCAGCAAAATCCTTCTGGAAGCCCTCATTGATTACAAATACTTATTGACGTTATTATTTCACTTTTTTTAGGCGCAGAATACCCTTATTACGAAGAATACTGCCGATGAGTACCTTACATCGCTAAAAGAATTAATTTCATCCATGTCGTTCTTAATCGCTGATTAAAGATAACTTGAAATACACGTTCTCCTGTAGATGGTACTTTCAGTGATTCTGAACCCAATTTTTTTGACAAACTAAAACGATAGTTTATATTAGTCAGATATTTTGTCAGTAGTCTAATTAATCTAATAAATTGATTTCGTTTTCTGCTTGTTGTATAAATGACGTTGGAAATTTTTATGATCAGTTTCTTCTTGTTATTAGTGACGTTTGAAATTTCCATGGTGACTTTCTGCTCGTTATAAATGTTATTAATGGTCATTTTTCTCTTTACCTGTATATGGAAGCTGGAAATTCCCATCGCCTTTTTTGTTTGACGGTATCTTGACAGACAGAATTTTAATGGTGAGTAGCATATTCATAGAAAAATAAGTTTTGTTGTAATCTTGCAAAATGCTACGAAAATATGGGAAACTATTCTGTCTGTTAGAGAAATATTACAAACCTTACTTTGAATTAGATAAGATCCGCCTGCTTTTAGTAAATTATAAACGTTCTTTGCCCACAATGATGTGAATTTGTTTGAATAAAGCAGCTTTAGAATACTACCTGAGTTTTAAAACGTTTTGTAAGTACTATTGCAATTTTTCCAAGACAGTTTATGGTCAGCTCTCTATGTCTGTCATTTTCTTTATCTGTCATTTTAACGACGGTATTTAGTTAAGTGTGCATGGTTACCAAGCTTAGCGTCAAGAGCTGGAAGAAAAATGCAAAATAAATTACGACGGAAAGTTGGTCTTAATGAAGGGAGCATGCTGATTAAAAAAAGGACATGTCAAAAGTAACAGAAGCTTTTGAGCTCCGACAAACGGGCTCACAAAATAACGGGTTATTGGAGTAACAAATCGGAGAAGATCTTGAGCTCAGAAAACCGACTACAAAAATTGTGGGTTAGTGGAATAACAAATCAACTCAGAAGATTTTGAGCTCCGAAAATCGGATTCAAAAAATCGTGGGTTGGTGGAGTAACAAAATTTTTTGTGTCCGAAAATCGGGCTCTTAATTCATAGTAAACGGATTCCACTTAAAGGGACACAGTCAGCTGGTGCGCATGTGCATTAGATACCATTTCTCAGCTAATTTGCATATCACAACATGACCCGCGCAATCCAAAAGTGAGATGCGCATCCCGTCGGCAAATCTGCAGTGAAGCTTCAAACCTCTTGAATCGAAGTAAATGCAGGTCTACATAGTTCTTATAGAGCGTAATTTAAACCAAAGCACTAATTTTCTTTAATACCACGGATAATTTACCGATGGACTTGTCCAGAGAAGGCGAAACGTCTCTGATAAGCGAAATGTCCGAAGTCGAAGGAGTCGAAGAATCAGCGGAGGTGAGAAGCACTCTGTGATTTCAATCAAATACTTTGCTTTTATATGCTTTAGCTTAATTGCGTTTTAGAGCTTCTCTACTTTCTAAATTATTTTAGGAACCAGACCCATGTAATTGTAAGAGTGCTTGCTCAACCCGAAGAAAGGAGGGTTCAACGAGAGGTTGCCCTTGTCGAGGAGCGAACCGTGTATGTACTGACGCTTGTCGGTGCGGGAAGCCTTCTAAACCCTGCCAAAATAAGGTGAGATAGTATAACTAACAAAAAATGAAAAAGGAAATGGTCAAGGCGCTTTACAGATATTCCGAAATGTGAATATAAACATCTACGCAAACCGAACTCAAACTTATTATTACCCACGATCTTAGCTTTGTTGTCATCGAAAATTTCGAAGAAGCTAAAACAACTTGTTAGCGTATGTTCATTCTTCTGTGAAACTAGAAAGCTACTCATAGACACAATAATTTGCTATTGAACAGGCTAATGCTACAAACCCTGTTAGGGACAACCAAGCCACTCAACGCCCAAGCGAAGAGAATGAGCGTGTTGCTGCAAACCAACAAGTCAAGGTAAAATGTCAATTTTTGACCCAGGATTTGCGACCTTTTTATTACACTCTGTACAACGTTGTTTCTACAAATCTCTGGACCTCTATTGCAACGCGTTACGATGCATAACAAAAGAATATTGTCACAATCAGGGTATAAGTAACACATTTTTTATGTGTTTTTATTATGTCTTCATCTTCCTGTGATTTTATTCAATCGAAATTCGATACACAGGCACAGAAATTTGACTCAGTGAGTTGTAATATGCTCCTGAACCGGTCACCATTCCTTATGGCTGTGCAGAAACTAATATGCTAACTCTGTCGTGGGCCTTCAAGGTTTTGTCACTCTTTTATATGCTATAGTTATAGATACCAATACCCCACTAATCCATATTTGCCACATAAATGTACAAGGACTGGAGATGCTATGGATCTGCTCTAAGATCATCATTCCAAATGAATTTTGTTCTCTACAATTTGCAGGATTTCATCAACACACTTGACTCAGCGACCATAAAGAAACTGTGTATCAGAAGCCTGAGACGGGGAATTGGAAGTCTGGATTATATAGACTCCTTGCTCATTATGGAAGATGATCTGGATAATGATGAAGATGACATTGCTGAGGTGCATAGTCCTGCAGCTGAAGCTAGTGTAGCAATAACACCACCACCCCTACCCATCCCTCTGCAGAGGCAAGGACCACGTCCTGAGTGGTGTGTATGTGGGAATTGCCGCAACATGCCCCCGGAGGTGGAGAAAGTGTGCTGTAGGAAAAAAAACTGTGATGCAAAAAAACCAAGATTCAAAAAACTGTGTTTGGACCCTGATTATCTTGAACTGTCAATAAAAAGCAGTGCTGATATCAGGAATGACAGACAAAACAACAGCACTAGAAGTTTTAGAAAAGCTGCTTATCGCCATTATATTCTTGATAAGCATGGATATTTAGGCAAGGGAAGGAGGAAAGTTGCACCATCATGTGTTGTCTGGGAAATTCGTGAACATTACCCATCTTCTACAGGCATCTACATGGGTTTCAAGGAGCGCTGAACACTCTTACTGCACATGACAATGTACAGCAAGGAAAACTAAATGACACCAGAATTTGAGATAAACCAGCAAAAACATTGCCATATTATTTACTTGATTTATGAATCCTTATTTACAGCCTTTTATTCTACATCAGTCACTTGATCTACATGAACAACTTGTTTGCTTGAATTACAAAACCATAGAGAAATCGATCAAATACTGTCACCAGAAAGCTTGTTTGCTTGTGAGAGTAATTATTATTATTATTATTGGTACTCTGGATTTCAAGTGACAGCGATGGTTGAATGGGGGCAAATATCAAAATCCCAAAAAATGCCTGGACAAAAATTTAATGTCAAACAAATCCCATGCTGAATTTCCAAGCCATAAACATTACCTGGAAGCTTGATACAAACATTAAAATCCCTACTCAAAAAAAAAACAAACAAACTACTTGCAAAACTTTTACTGCCCCCTCAAAGATTCCAAGATTGAAAATTTCAACTCCCCCCCCCAAAAAAAATCCTTTGATAATCCCTGTAGCTTGAAATCCGGAGTACCACCCCCCCCCCCTCCAACCCCAGGGGTGGAAATCGACATTAAAAACTTATTTCTTAGTTTGAAACCTTGTATGATGTCTTTCAAACAATTCCTTAGAAGATACAGGAGCCATGTGGGCAATGGTTGGCGCTATTCTCTCGGGGTCATTTTCTGATAGAGACACATGTCTGTCTATATGTAAGACATCTTCCATGCGCCGGCGAAAAACTGTGGCCATTATTACGGGAATGTAATCAAAATCCTTGTCTACTTTTATGATCCGTGTGTTCCACTCTTTTGTGCGTTGATTGTATTTCCTGCTATATCTTCCTTCCCCCCCTTTTGATCCCACAGCAACTTTTCTGTCAAGATGATAATTCCAATCGATTGCTGCTAGTTGCTTTCTTGCCTTGTAAAACCTATACCTGTTACAGAGATAGAGGAGGATGTTACATGGTGACACAGAGATATGATTTTTCTCTTGAAAACGTCAAATATTTTTCAACATGAAAAAAAAATTAGAATTTCCAAGTGGGCATGTTCTCAATGAAAAATTGTATGGAGCAGATTTGCGGAAGAAGCAAAATTTACACGTTTGCTTGCCCAATAACTGAAGCTGGTGTTTCTTTGACATACAACTGTAAATCAACTTCCCCACACCCACCACGAAAATTATGCTGAAATTATGTCACTTTAATGATGCCCACCTTGGAATTTGAGAGACCTTTGACAAAGATGGGGCAGAATGGCTGAAACTGTCTTCTTGACACACTTCCTTTTTCACCCTCCCCCCATACATAAAGTTCTAGCACGTGTGATCCCCTCCTGGATTCAACAGTTGCAGTAGTACTTTGCTTGTGAACAATTATTATTATTATATAATAAAAATACATTTGGGCCTAAGAAATTAAGTCTATCTTTTACTCGTGCAATATAAGTAAATCAACTATAATTACATACTTGTAAGAAGTTCTCTTTGCAGCATATGCCAATGACATGCTGTTGAGGCATTCCAAAGATCCTGTGTGCCTTTAAAACATAAGAATGATACTACAATGAGGATTGGGGATTTGAATGTCTTTTCAGGTTACTTAGCGATGGACATCAGACTCAACCCCCTAAATAACTGTCTTGTCAAAATATGCACTCCTGTTGTGGCTGAAAGTAAACTGAAAGCATACTACCCCAAAAATAAACATCAGGTGAATGTAATTCTAATCACCATATGTCACAAATGAAAAGTATTTACCTAAACTTCACATAATACTTGAAGCTATCAAGTAGTGATGGCTCAAGCACCACTTTCTGCAATGCTTCATAGTCCTGCTCCCTCCGGTCGAACCAAGGTGGGTGTTCTTCGTTTGATTCCATTTCTTCGTGGTCGCATCTTCCAGTGGTCCACTCATGTTCATTACATACATGATGCAGTAGGCTTAGCCATTTGTCCTACGAAATAACCCAGTAATGTGTTTAACTATCATGATCAGGTAATTCACACATGATGACGAAACACTTGTTCACTACATGGGAATATCAGTGCAAACACAAGGGCTGACCTTGACTGGCATTGTATGGTATGAATCATAGATATGAAAAAACCTGTTGCTCTTAAATAGTTAAGTTATTTAACTACCTACCTTCATTGCTGCAAGAGCCTGGGTGGTGTCGTCATGTTCAGATGCAATTGAACAGCAATACCAGAAGTGATTGATTATTTCATTCGACCACTTTCCCACTTTATCATTACCTTTGGTACTGGCAACCTACAAAAACAAACACAGGGGTATTTCATATTAGTAATGTCACATTTGGATTTTACCCCAACCCTGAATGTCATCATTCTTTTTGGAAGGGGGTAGCAGGGCTTAGGCAAAAAAGTAATTATCCACTATTCTACAAGAAAGTTTCTGACCATCATTCCCATTCACGGAGGGAGGGGGTGGGGGGAAGGAAGGTTAATACACTGAAGCACCTAGAATAATGCTATAATAATGCTATAAATAAAATTCTTTATTTTACATCTCACTACCTTTTGTATACTCTTGCGTATGCTTTTGGCCTTGTGCCAGACATCAAGAGAGTGGAAGAGGGTCTTGAATTCATCAGCTAGGGAAACACGCACACAAAAAATAATAACCATTAATTTTATACAAAATGGGGTTGTAACTTTAATCTTAGGGTTCGTTTGGTAAAATTCACATTATCAACAAACATCCATGTAATAAAATGACAGCTGTAATACACCACAATGTACAGATTCTCTAATCCAACAAAAAAGCAAGGGTAACCTTGGGTAATCATTGAACTTTGAACCTGACAGGGATCTATAACCAATTGGACAGAAACACAATCTATTAGTAATAATAATAATAATAATAATAATAATAATAAATACTTATATAGCACTATTTACATAAGAATGATCAGTAGCACTTTACAATAGTTCACCTACTTAAAAATCCTATCCAAATGATATGAATATACAATGTAAAATACAATTAAAAAACAAAAATTAAAAATGTTCTAACCTGCCCAAAAAGGTGGGTCTTAAGTTTTCGTTTAAAATTACTCAATGAATTAATATCACGCAACTCAGCAGGCAAACTATTCGACAAACATGGTGCAGCAGCATAAAAAGACCTTTCACCAAGCATAAAAAGCATTTTCTCCTTAGGCGGCTCCAGTAAAAGACTACTATTTGATCTAAGATTGTAAGAGGACTTAGGCCTAACACTAATTAAATCACTAATATATAGTGGTGCAAGTCCGTGAATAGCCTTAAAAACTAAAATTAATATCTTAAAATGAATACGAGCGTGAACTGGCAGCCAGTGAAGATCTTGAAGTGCTTGTGTAATATGGGAATACTTGCTGATGTTCATAGCAAGTCTCGCTGCTGCATTCTGAATACGTTGCAATTTAACAATCTAAGAAGCCAAACCTTACATAAAGCTCACTGTACAACTAGTTTCAACTTACCTATTAGCTTCTTTATAGAGGATGATGCATCTGTGCAAACTTCGATAACATTTAAGACTCTCTGGAGTCTCTGTAGACAGTGGTTCAAGGCCTTCTTTTCCATCGTGCTTGATTTCAATCCTACATGTCTTTTGTCCAGAACTTCTATTTCGATCACATAGCCAGTGACCATCTCCATTACGTAGTAGCATAGATTTTTGGCTGAAAAGCCAGGAGAGTCACACTGGCCATCCCCGCAAACAGTAAGGTCATCATTGGCAAATTGGGCCCACAATTCCACTCTCATATGTTCCCACCATTCATCAATTACAGGGGCACAATACAGTTTCTGGACTCTCTGAAAAGTTGATGCTGAAAGGAATTTGAGTCCTAGGTGCTTTGCAAATTTTTCCATTTTTGAAAAATTGTTTCCTGACGTCAGAACTGCAGCTGCCGTTTGGAGGTTATTGGACAACATGCCATTTGTATCTCCTGAAGTGCAAAACCGTCCCTTGTGCCCAGCTGGACACTTCCAACGAATTACTGCACAAGTGCCACACAGTGAGTATTCAAGAGTTGCCATGTGAATGCACCCTGGATACTTGCAAGGTCCTGCAAGCTGCTGCAGTAGCAGATCTAACGAGCAGATTACTTTTGTTCCTTTGATGTGACCGAGTTCTTCTGTATAGAGAATTTCTTCTTCTTTTCTTGAAAAGCGTTTATGAGGACCGTACTCAGGCTGGTGTTTTGGGATGGATGGTGGGCTCATCTGCTCAAAAGCTGTCTGGGTCCACACTGATACAGAGCCTGTACTTGATTTATCTGACTGTGCAACATGGGATGTTGGCAGCTGCTGGACTGACAAACTTCCATCCTCCACAGGCACAGCTAACACTTCCTTGAACTCCAACACGGTTGTCTCATCCAACTCATCAACTTCACTCTCTGGGCCTTTATGCTCTCCACTAAGAATGTAACAAACAGGGTATTAAAATCAACAGCTAAATCATCCACAATCAAACAATCTTCTATTGTATGTTGTTTGTCATTATCCGATGTGTCTAGCAGAATCATACTTACAGTGGTTCAAATTCACAATCATCACTGTCACTATCATCCTCTGCCATAGTCAGGTCTTCATTGAGTAGCTTCAGGGCATCTTCAAGGTCACTGGGATAACATTGAAAAATACAACAATGTCGAGTTAGCTAGTTACAATACTCAAGTGGCTCCATTATTACAAAGCACATTTCCCAAAATCAAAAACAAGACTTACTTTCCAAAAACTAACAAATTAAAGCTGAAACAAGCCTTTACTCAGCAGAAAGAGAAAAGATTTTTACTCAAAAGAATATGAAATAAACAATGACAATAGCAATAACTTTCCCAAAACTACAAAAGACATCAAGGCACGCTTCTGATCTAGCTACTTTGTTCAGCCAAATGGTCACGTGGTTGGGAATACAAACAAATTATCAATCTGTTGCCATAAAAGTTAGATACTTGATAAAACTCCTTCATTTTCGTCTCAAATTAGCCATGGGAAAATTGCTTATTGATTATCTGGCTCAATATTCTTCCAGTCAGTGTTGAAGTAACTGCCAAGGAATGCCATTTACAGTACAATATTATTGTTTACATGACTTGTTTACAATGTACCTATCGCAACTTTGTTCTGAAGACGAGGTTGAACTCTCTGTGTCACTGATGTCATGCTCATTTTCACTCTCATGGTCAATGACTACAGTGTCATTAACTATCTTGCAAGATTCATTGACAGCAAATTGACTTTCGGCCCCAATGCCAGTGACATCAATAAATGAGTGTGACCTGCAACATGTGATGAACCACAAACATTTAGTCAAATTTATTAGAGACACAAGGCAATAATTATTATTACTATGCACACTCATTGTTGCTACAAAAGAGTCTTTTTTTCTTGACAATTATTATTTTTATTTTGATTGCATTTAGCAAATACAACTGGATAGTTCACAGAGCTCACAAAAAAATCTACTACCACAAACTGCACTGAGAACACGTATTTGCAGTGTTAAATCTCCACACTTACTTTTCACTTCTGCCAGTACTTATAATAGAAATATCAGGAAGATCTTTGCCTTTTCCACATGGAGTCGAAGTCAATGGACCTGGCATTAAACATGACAAAAAAAAGACGTGTAAGGTAAGAAAAATATAAATAATGAACGTTTCACTTCAGGTAAGAAGTCGCGCTTATACTTATACATGTACCTTCTTGATCTTCGGAATGTCTCGCTCTTTTGGGTGGTTTTCGAATCTCTTTCAACTCATTCAATCTACAAAAAATTAAGAGATGTTCAGACATTTCTGTCCAGTATAAATATCGTGAACACATCCGTCTAAAATACAAAACGAGCTGGTACTTATACTCACTCATTTTCTTGCCTTCGTCTGAGCTCCAAACCGAGCAGCCATGAAGCGAAGTCCGAGTCGTTGCCAAAGGTTCTCTCCGCACGAATCCTTCTCCAGCTCGAGAAAACCCGATTTTCTAAATATATAGAATTGTGGTTGGCTCTCCAGTGTTTCTGATTGATCTCCCTCGTTATTTTCGTTAACGCAGGCGATTTCTTCCGCCCGGCGCCTTCACGTTTCCCTCCTCTTCTGTCCATGTTCCATTGGACACTTGATTCAATCCGTTTTAGCCAAATACGATAAAATAATTTTAAAAGATGACTAAAAGAATATTCAGGAATAGGTTGTAAGTAAAAGATCAAAGATCAAAATAACCACAAAGCACGATTAAAGCGGATTTTGTAGTTGTCTACGACGCGTAACTTTGATTTCGGGTTGAGGTAAACGCTTTTCAAAAAGTGACAAAACTAGTGTCCAGGCCAGCGCGGTCTCAAAGCTGACTGTGTCCCTTTAAACTTACCAGATTCGTAGGGCAAAAATCATGTCTCTGAAAATCGGACCCAAAATAGATTACAATTTATTTAAAATTCAAACTTTTCCGCGGATTTCAATTCTTATCCTCCAGAAATTCATGAAGAGGAACGAATTCAAATTTGAAGAAAATATATTCCTGTGAAATATTAATATTTACACTAGTCTTCAAATAAAAAAAAAATATTGCAAACACCAAAAACACTGTGATTTTTAGCGGAATTTCTTTAATTTAGAAAAGGCAAAATTAGTTTGGAATGCCTTTTTTGGAGTTATTAATAAAGCAGACTAAAAATATTAAGGTCGTTTGTATTATAATCTTTAATGCTTTCTGTAAAAAAAACCTACAACGCTAGTTTGCATCTATCAATTTTTAAAACTAAACATTCTTAACAACTTAAAACGATGTCTAATTACAGCCCTGTTTCCCCGTTTAACTGTAGGCTACTTAGTTATGGTCTAGGTCTACTAGATATTGCTGGAGAAGCCTGGTGATTGCTCCTTTGAATCAGTTTCACATCAGTTATACAGTGATTCAGATCATCACTTGATAATGAACGCAATTTCAATTATCCACAGCCTCCCATGAGATAGTCGGGAATCAGAAATTGTGTATCTTCTGAAATGAAATGATACATGGAAATGAATAAAAAATATTTAGATGATATGAATTAAAACCAAGACATTTTTTTTGTTCAGTTGCTTCTTGACCTTACTGTAACAAAACAAAAAAAACTGCTTGCTAGCATTGCGCTCATCAATCAATGCACCTACAGTGTTTTCAAAAAGAAATCTAACTGCTCATCTGGCCAGTCAAGTGCAAGAGCAAACAACTTGTTGATAAAATATCGGGCATTTGTTTGATACCACTATCAAGGTAATTAACAATGTAGTATGAGTATTTAAGGTACTGATTCATCAAAATCTGTGCTAGCCGTCTTAACTTGATTTTCTATCTTGCAAAAAAGGTTAGACTAGTCTCACATTACTCCATGTACATTTGAAATTGCACAACATACCTCATCAAGCATCAGAAATCCCATTAAACATTAACGCCAAAATTAGTGTGACCAGCAACTAATAAAATCAATTAGAAAGACTGTGCAACTAAATTCCCATACAAAGAATATTATCGAAATTTAAACATACTAAAAACTTAGAGGTGAAATTTAAACGCGGCCCAAAGCTAACCTAATTACTTTAAAACTCCGAAAAAAAAAAACCTTACAAGATTTAATTGAAATAAGGGCTTTCGAGGGAAAAACGCGCCCAAAGTTTCCTGTTTCCAAAAAGGACTTCAGAAACAAAGAGCAGAAGTCCCAAAGGCTTACCATTGTTACCGCTATTGTTTTCTTAGAACAAAGATTGAATGCATAATTAATATATTGGGCTGTGCGGATATCATGCCGAAATCACAGGCAGCAATCACTCGGAACGCGACAGAGCTGAATAACAGCGCCATTTCCCACCAAATCTTTCCTTGGCTGACACAAAACAATAATGCTTTGATAGCTTTACTGTTACTTCCCATGTCTTCCGAAGAACCTTCTTCAATTAATGATTCTCAGTGGCAAAACATCATTCAGTTAACGAAGAAGCGTTTTCCAAATCACACGAGCATTTCTCTCGCAGACCCGTTCACTATAAAACTTATCAAAGCCAGCCAGCCAGTCAACCCATTTCGCTGTATATAACGTCCAAACGCTGATTCTTACCGATTCAAACAAATTAATATGATATATTTATAGACAGCGAAACTTAATTGTTGTTTACAGGCCGCTTTCGACGAAGATCTCTAAAAAACGTTTTCAAATGACGAGTGAAGCGCGCTGGTTTTTGACATTTTTGACAGCTTTTTGACAGCTTTATATCAGATTTTGAGATGTGCACATGCATTTGATCGGCTTTTTTTACTCGAGCTTGAGTTTCTGCCTTTAATCAAGTTAATTAAATCGTTTAAAAAACAATTTCCCATCGCAGACACGTACACAGCCAGGAAAAAATTTAAAACGCTGATCCTTACCGGTTCAAACAAAGAAACAAAAAGTCGTGAATTAACCAAAGCTAGAGGGCAAACCTTGGTCGTTTACAGATTTTTTTTTTTGGCCTACACTGAATTACATTAAGCTTTTAAAATTAGGGCCGTAACTAGCATGAAGCGAACCGAGGCACTTGCCTCTGTAAAAATGTCGAGTCTACGGTATTTTTTTTTATTGTATGTGTCTTACGAAAGTATAAAGCGGGATCTCCAACTTCACAGTTGCGTTAAAGCATTTTTTTGAAGTTCCTGTAATAGGGCATACATTTTAAAGGGGTGCTTTTTCCCCCCTTTTTACCGGCATTGCCTCGGTAACAATTTTCGTCCGGTTACGGCTCAAAAAATACAATGCCGATAACACTAAACAACCAAAAGTGTCTTCTCTTGTTGTCTTCAGTATTTTTTGCTTGTTTTTCCAGCGATTTCCTGCTAAAATGCGCAAAAAAGAACAGGTTTATCTCGAGTGTGACTTTTTACTTGGCATACATGGAAGGGCGGACGTATGGTCAGTCGGTCGTACGGTGACGTCATAAACAAATTTTCTCGAGCAGATGGGTTACCATATTAACTTGATCATGGTGCTCCGCTCGCGCGCCTGGAGCTCCGCTAAAACTCGTGAACAGTCATTCCAAATGTAGAAAGTTACATAGGTTGGATTTCCATTGGAAACGCTAATTTATTAATCTGTTAACGTAAAATCCGCCACCAATTCGCTGATTGAAGAATTTTTCATATTTTGATCACGTGATAAACCACGTGATCAAAATTAGAAGTAAAGGCAAAAGAGGACAACATAATTTATCTAAAGGAAAACTTTCATCCGGTTCTAGGAAATCTTGAGAAAGTTATTGCCGATCAACGATATTTCTGAACATATTTCGAAACTCAGGCCTTAAACTGCTCGAGCCTTTGTTCAGCGGCCGGACGCCCGGAGAGACTCTGGGATAATGGACTCCATTTTCCCAGAAAATCTGGGGTTGCGGTCTTAGTGCGCATTCCTAGGGATACTTAACGAACTCTCTATTTACGAGCAGTGTTAGAATAAATTTGAAGACGTTGAGAGATCATATTTTACCGGTCATAAATACAGTTTACTGTTTTATTGATTGGTAACTGAGCCAAACAGTTTCTCCTCAATCTAAAAGAAAATTTTGGATAGTGATTAGGGCAAGGAGAAACTTTTAGGCTTCTTTATTTATCAGTAGCATGCTGATCTGTTGACCTGTCGAATTTGATCTGTACCTCAGCCCCGCTGTTGGGATTTCAGTTGTGTTAACTGCATGTAAGGTAGTTTATATGACACAGTTTTGACGGCGCCTCGTGTTGCGAGTAGTGTTTATTCGAAATATTCAGTTTGTACTTAATGAAATCAGATTTGGAGTTACTCAAGCGAAACGTATTACAATGCCATAAAGATCATTAGTTGAATTCAAATCCCAATGTAGTTATTATTTTTGGCTGTTTATGCGGCGAAAATGCGGTCTTTTGATCTAGGATAAAGAGACAGAAGTCGTTTGTAAGACCCTTGTTTCGGCTCATGGATTAAAGAACAAGGTATGTTCATTTCTTATCCAAAACAGGAGCATATGATTTTCATTTTTTCATGCTCATTCTCATACAAAAATTAAAAAAAAAATTCCCAGTTTGATCTCTGAAATCTCCCTCCAATAACGAGCAAATCAGTTCGTGGGTTTCCGGTTTGGTTAGCCATTGTCATACAGGCGACTAAGAAAAAAATATCTCATTCTCTTATCCCAGAGTCTTTCCGGGCGTCCACCCGCTAACCAAACAGTCTGAGGACTCTGGGTATGCGAATTGTGAGAAAAGCAGTTCGTGGGTTGAGTAAATGGCTTCCGCTAAAAATGTGGAAAATTGATTTGTTTTGGTGGTGTCTGCTTTGTAATGGTGATAGGACTGAGTCAGTAAGTGGAGTACAATTCAGGGAGTAATCAGGCGAGTGATTTGAAATTGGCCGAGCGCGTAGCGCGAGGCTTATTTGAAATTACGAGCACGATCACCCCTGAATTATAAAACACGACGTCCTATTATCAACTAATTGTGTCAATAACAAAATGCGACAAAATCAGGAATTTAAGATTTGTCTCTGTAGTCTTTTCTCTGAGGAAAACTCACTCTCTTGTTTGATTCACTGTATTTTAACTTTCAGTTCAAAGCTTAAAGTCAAAGGTTGTGAAAAGCTGAATAAAAGTCATTGGATCATTGAGTTTCATCCACGTTTGTTTTCAATCTGAACCTGTCAAACTACTTTGATTTTGATTCATTTGGCTAACATGGACTAGGTAGTTAACGTTTATTGGCTAAAGTAATGAATTGCTTAATTTTTATTGGCTGCTTAAAGGTGATTTCCAGGCCGTACAGCGCAGTCTCAGCATCCCAATGTTTCTTTTCGTTATTGGTGTGTGTCTTAGTTGAGGCATTTTAAATTCTTATCCCAAGTGTTTCTTTGATTTTACAGCTACGAAGTTGTTTCCTGTGGTGATATCAGGAAGAACGAAGCATAAAGCTTCCCATCTACAATGGCGGTTGACATCAAAATTTGAATTTACTTCATGTAACTGATTGCGAAACATTACATTTTGTGACGTCTCACATGCATCAAAACAACAACAAAAAAAGAACAAAACAAACTCTTGAGACTGCTGAGTACAGACTGGGAATCACCTTAAACTGTCCGATTTAGTCTGTCTAATTACAAGTGTTTGTGATCGGACAGGTCAAATCGGACACCCTGGACCTGAAACAGCCAAATAAGCCACAAGCAAACAAATGATTGTAATACTGTCACCCTCCTTACCGCAAATAACTCCTGTTTTTGTTGTTTTAATCTTAGGAAGGGATTTTTGCACAGACTAGATTTGCGATTTGCCCTTCCGATAAGCGACAATAGGGGTGTTAGAAAATATTGGAGCGAGTTTAGGATTGTCTGAAATGAGGTGTCAGTGTTTCATAAGAATCTTTTTAAGATTCAGTGAAGCCGGGTTGTATGTAGTAGCCGGTGGCAGAATTTCGTCTGATGTCGTAGTTTTCGTTTATAAAGCCTCATTCCTTGATGAGAAATTAACTTCAGCCATTATCGTTGTGACGATCTCAAGAGGATAGCCTCGGTTGAGTAATCAGGATTGAAAATCCCGTTTGAGTGACTCGAAATTTTCTTTGACTGAGGTTGTTCTCAAAAGATGCAATGTCTCTCCTTTAATAAATCCCTCCTTAACACTGAGAGGGTGACATGAGGAGAAATGCGTTATTGGAAAGTTTCTGTAGGCTAAAAATTTGTTTGGACATCAAGTAGATTGCCGTTAACGAAACGTGAGCCTTTAAAAACTTCAGTGTCGAGGAAAACGTCGATTTGTTCAGGCGACGTTATTTCCCAATTAAACTTGATTGCTGAGTGGAAGTTATTTGCGGATTCAACAAATTTGTTGATTTCGTTTTCACTTATGGTCCACAATGAAAAAATGTCGTCTACTACGCGGCTTGGTTTGTCTGGCAGTGGATTTTCGGACATTTCGCGCTTATGGTTTCCTCAGCTGGCTGAAACCCTCTGCGGTCCTTGGAAGCTTGGGAATTGGTGGTGGCTGAGGGGATGGTATGACTTCCTTTTCCTCTGAGTCTGGTCTTGTCCACTTGGCTGGGGACTGGTTGGGACAGATTGGCGGTGGTGCCTGGCTGTCTCTCATTTCTGCTAGTATGGCTACGAGAGTGTCGTCGTTTGGAATGGCCATAGCAGGGTTCTAATAAGAACTGTTTCAGGATATGTATAGCAAGACTGGTTTCGGAAATCTGAGTGGTTTCCTTTGTCAGTTGCTTTTGGTGATTAGGTGAGTGTGAGCAGGTTTGTGGCCTGAAGGTAGCAGAATTGCTGTTTATATAGCTCAGTTTGCGCATCCTGTTAATTAGTTGGCCAATGAGAAGCGAGAGATTTCGATCCGTTGCGCATCAATTTGTCAACGTTCATTGTTTTAGAAACAATAGAGCGTGAGTCGTATGCAAATTCGGATCGTGTTGTGGCTGCTTCTGTGGCTCGGAAAAAACTCGCAAGTGAAGGTTTCTAACACTAAGTCGCAATATCGATTGAAAAACAAAATTGTTCACTAAGTGAGCTAGTCGAATAAAAAGGAGTCTACTTCATACGGTGGCGGTGTAATTCAACGCTTGCGCATTTTCGCTTTCCCTCCTCTTCACCTTCCAGGGTAAATAGGTTAAAGGAAAATTATTTGCAGAAAATCCATGTTGTTTATGAGCATTAAATTTGCAGAATGGCGGGATTTTTTTTATAAACAATATATCAGCCTACACTAACAATATGGTTAAAACACGTTTAATCAGCTTTCACGCATTATTTATTTTTTACAGGTCAAAATTATAACTGAGTGACGTACGGCTGTTTATAAAACACATACTGCATGCATATTGGAATTTATCATGGCATGGAGTTTATGCTTTTTTTCCCACTCTTCAGTTCATTTAGACAGAGGAAAAAAAGGATAAGCTAGCTTGAGACCCTTCACTCGAAATTCCTGAAAGCTAACCCAGCCCGTTAACTATTATTTTCAAATGTCATTTTAATCACTTGTTGCCAATTATTCGAAACAAAATTGCCAGTGTAAAATAGCCTTTGATTAAAAGAAGAACGTTTTCCGCGCAAAAAAGTTTTCGGGCTCGGAATGTTAACGGGACAAACAAACATGGGCCCGGCTCCTGGCTTACAGGGATACATTTATCAACTTGTTTCGTGATTTAAGTTTGTTTTTTGCCTTTGAATAGAAAACCTTCAGTGACCATTCAAACTTTTTACAAGGTTCGGCAGCGAGGCATGTATCCGTTTTACTGTTTCCATAGAATTGTGTTTAGTCGCAAACGTGTCTACAAGTGAAAGGGTTTTCTTTATCAAGGTTTGTATTTAACACCTAACATTTCCCCCCCCCCCCTTCCCCCTCATCCCCTCCCTTCCCAGCTACTCCTCACCCGGGGTTAGATTGATGCCTGAAAAAAATTCATTCCACCCCCAGTAACATAAAAATTTCTTTCTTCCTCACTATCTAGTAAACCAAAACAAAGCCACACTAAGTCACAGCTCATGGCTCGTATAGTAACGCCCTTTCCTTGAGCAATATCAGGCGTAAACCGTAATCTGAATATACAGTTCTTTTATCACATGGAACTGAGAGCCCTGCATAAATAGACACAGGATTATCAAGTGTGAGCAAAAAACTGGTGTAAACCCCTGCTCCAAACAAGGGAATGCAAGGCCATTGTTACTAATATATGTTCCATATATTGTGGACACTGTACATGTATGCAAGCCAAACTTAAGCTTATTTTACTACTACTCAAAAAAAAAAAAAAAAAAAAAAAAAAAAAAAAAAACACCAGTAACGAAAAAACCTGCAACATTTAATTGTCTCAGGTATTTAACATTTTTGCACAAGATTAATGCTAAGAAAACAAAATAGATCGTGAAACCTCTAGCGTTCTAATGTTACTAACAATTAGGCGGACAACTGCAAAATCTGGACAAGCCCATTATCGTTAGAGTTCCCGCCAGTAAAACCAGAGCAACAAGCGCCACTACAATATGAGCCCCCTCCCCCTCCGGCTTGCCTCTGATAGGTACCACTTCCTCCTCCAGAGTACCCCCCTCCCCACCTGATGCACCATTATCCTCTGATCCTCCTCCCCACCGCCAAACCCTCCAACCGCCCCAGGGGGTGGCCCTCCATTGTTTCCACTATTCATTTCTCCTGCTCTCCCTCCCACCCATCCCTGAGCACGGGATCCGCCCCTCTCACCATGTTGAGGTCCGACTCTGGAACACCCCTGATCATACCAACCAGCACCCACTCCCCATGAAAGTTTCCACCAGCATTGTTGCATTGTCCGGGCTGTCCCTCATTTCCTCCCCGCCGAACTTCACTCGAATAGTACCCCACACTACTGGTGCCATTGGTACCAGACTGGCCATCCACCCCGTTATATCCGCTAGAGGCACCCCCTCCCCCTCCAGCAGCTAACAAAAGCGCGTTACTTGTTGTGTAGACAAAACTCCCGCCCCCTCCCCCTGTACCAGCATTATCCTCCACTGACAGTCCTAGTTCAGCTGCAGTCCTGGTGGTGGATTGTCCTCCTTTCACCTCCACTGAATCACCTCCTCTCTGTCCCACTACAATATTCAGCACTGTTCCGTTATTCAGTAGGAACGTTCCCTCCACAGACGCACCTCTACCACCGTAGTAGGTCCCTGGCCTGTATCCAAAGTTGTACGTGTGTGTTCCTCCTCTGGCGCCAAGAGCCTTGATCACATAGCGAGCGGTTTTCGGAACTGTAAACGTCTGGATGACTCCTAATCGTCCCATGTGGCCATTTGTTGTAAAAGTTCTATTTGAAGCCGTAAAAGGGAGTCCTATAATTGTTCAAGTAAAGCAATTAAATGAACGAGCGAATGAACGAACACCAGGCAAACATAAAAAATGTTGTCATTAACCTCGTTTCAAAAAGCGTTCGAAAAGAGACAATCAAGCATAATATGGAGTGTGGATTGGAATGTAACCTATTTACATAGCAGGTTACTCGTATACGGGATGGAGTTTTATACTTTATCCTGAAAGAAGCAATACTTCCTATAGCTGTTATTTTTTTACCCATTTTCAGACTAAGAGTAGCCAACTGAATTTTCTTTACTATAGTAGCCAGCTATAAAAGCCGGTTGCTGGCCTTTAATGACAGCCCTGATGATAGGATCCAAATAATTGTTTCTCATTAGTGATTTCTAAAAGACTGGTTGTGATGGTCCTGTTGATAGCATTTAATTTATTGATGTCAGGTTATTTAATGTAGTACTTCTAAGTTAAAAAATCTGTTCTTTCGTTAAAAAATGATGTTGTATAGCTAGTTAGTATAGACTAGAGTTGATGGGAGGATTTTTTTTACAAATTCGTTGTTTGTCCTGTTGTATATCTGCAGACATTATTCATAGAAACGGTTAAAATCCATGATATGTTTCTTTTTTTGTTAAAAAATGCACTGAGTAGTTTTCTATATAAATGTAACTGCATTTGAAGTCATTGTTTACTTGTACATGTAAATAATCTTTCCCTTTTCAAGCAAATGTTTAAGTTTTTGTATGTGGAATGAAGGTATATAATAGGGAAGGCTTTTTGCGGCCTAGAACAAAAATGGTTTTGATTTTACTGAAAATGCAGAGTTGTTGTAGTCAAATAAAACAATTGATCAAAAGTTTATTGATGTGCAATGGCTTGCACATCTCTATAACCGACTACAATGGAAGGCATGCATTCTACATTGAGGAGGATGGGGGAAGGGGGAGGGTTGTGGCAATATACAGTGAGATTCCCAGAACGTTTATTTTCCTCGAAAATTTGGGCTGTTGTTTCAAAATTGGAATATATCATTTAATGGAAACGAAAATGGAAGCCAATCTTTTGCAACAGGGGTTGAAAGGCTATAGGTTATTGAAAATCCCCGACAAAGATAAGATTTACCCTACATTTGTTATTACAATTGCTACCCTTGAACGAATTTTGTTTGATTTAAGCAAGGAAAAATACGATATTTAACTCATGTTTACACCACATTTGTATACATTTGTCCACGAAAGCAAATACATAATTATCCTGTTTACCTTCAAGACAAATGTCATATTTGTCTTCTAGTTATATACCAGTATATACAGACTGTCACCAGTTCAAATGTGCTTAGAGGAATGTCGTTTGAAGTACAGCAGAACGCAGGGGTGTCGGAACAAGAACAAGGAGATTCATTCCACAAGAACGTAGTGATTACTGCTTACACAACTCACAGCTCTTCCAGGCTTGAAAGTTAAAACACGACCTCTGTAACACGACTCACAGCTCTTCCAGCCTTGAGAGTTAAAATGCGACCTCCGTCACTCTTGAATAAACACGGCCTCACCGCTTGTAAACACTACTCGATCAATCGATTCTCTAAATCTCTAGCTCGGTGGCTAATATACCTTTTACATAAAATTCTAGAACCTTAAATAGGCTAAAATTAGTAGCATTACAGCATTGACGAAAACTGCTGATTCATGCTGATGTGATGTAAAAATAAGCTGAATTAATATTTGAGAATATTCTAGACATGCAAAAATGTTTAAGACAGTCACGCAACGCCTAAAAGCAGTTTTTATACATAACATAATCAACTTTTTAAGAAGAAATTTCTTCAACTTCTCATAACAATAAAAATTGCTAACCGAGAGGTAGTCCATTGTCTGAGAACTCATACTCCAATTCGACTCAGGTAATCTGCTCCCACGTTCTCTGGCTTCAACTCGGAAGTTATAACTTTGTATAAACATGGCCCAGCGCAAAAGACGTCCATTTGTAAACTTCGCACTGTTCAAATACTTTAACGGTTCATGATCCGTCTGTAGAACGAAGGAAACTCCATACAAGTACAGCTGAAATCTTTTGATTCCCCACACTACTGCTAAGCATTCCTTCTCAATTGTAGAGTAGTTCCTCTCTACACTTGACAAAATGTTGCTTGCATAACAAACGGGGAACAGCTTTTCGTCATGTTTTTGCATTAGAAATGCGCCAATTCCATCGTTCGACGCGTCTGTTCGTAAGAAGTAGGTCTTCTCAGGGTCTTGGAGACGAGGGATTGGCTCACTCGTCAAATGACACCTAATGGTCTGAAAGGCTATTTCTTTAGTTGGTTTCCCTTTACGCGTCAGATCAGATAGAGGTGCGGCGATAGCAGCTAAACTAGGGATAAAATCTCTGTAGTATCCCGCTAAACCAATAAACGAACGGACTTGCTTCTTGGTACTTGGCCTTGGCGCATTCTTAATCTTCTCGACGTTGTCCTCGTGTAGACCAAGCAGTCCTTCCTCTGGGCGATGACCTAAGAAATCAAGACTACTGACTCCAAAAATACACTTGGTGAGTCTTACTGTCATCCCGGCTTTTAATAAGCGCCCAAACAGCTCAGGAAGTGCCTTGATATATTCTTCCCAGGTGTGGGTATGGACTAATATATCATCCCAGTAGAAGTCCACATTATCCAGATCTTCTATCAGTTTCTTCATACCCCGTTTTAGGGTTGCTGCTGTAATGATCATTCCAATAGCATCTTAAGGAACTCCTACGATCCATCAGGCGTCACAAATGCCGTCTTCGGTATATCTTCTTCAGGAATTGTAATCTGCCAGTACCCTTTACTGAGATCAATCTTTGTAAAGAACTTATCATCACTTAGCTTTTTAAACAGGTATTCAGCGGTCGGCATAGGCTCAGGATCAATCACAGTCAATTTGTTCAATTTTCTATAGTCGACGCAGACCCGATTGGTGTTGTCTTTTTTCTTCACCACCACAACAAGAGACGCATAGGGCGAACTAGACTCTCTAATACTTCCCATCTGGGTAATGTCAGCAATATCCTTCTTCAGTAACTCTCTCATGCTGTAAGGTACTGGATATGGTCTTGAACGAACTGGCTCATCTGAAGTAAGTTTGATGTGATGCTGAGCGAGGTCTGTGGTACCAGGTACTTCAGTAAACAAACTTGAAAACTGCTCAGCTAGGTCCATGAACTCGGAGCGCTGATCGTCTAAAAGGTTTGGTCCAGTTGTAACATTCCGAACAGATTTTTGGCGACGTATCCACCTATCTCTAAGAAGTCGGCATTATATTCTTCTGCTCCTTCTTCTTCATTGGGCATTCTCCTTCATAAGAGTATTTTCTTCTAACACAGCCACTGCTCCCTCTGACGTAACCTTTTCTATTTCAAAATACTTATTAAGTAAGTTCGCGTGGTAAACTTTCTCTTTTCCTTTCACTCTAACTTTGTAGTCGTTAAGCCCACTACTGAGCTCACTTCAAAAGGACCCTTTCACTGCATGAGCAACTTGTTATGATCAGCTGGTTGTAAAACAAGGACTTTTTCTCCTGGCTGAAATTTTCTGACTCTGGTATTGCGAACATAGTAGTGATTTTCCTTTCTCTCGAGCCTTCTGCAACTGATTATGAGCAAGTTTAAGGGTTTCCTCAAGCTTCTCACGCAGCTCAAAAACGTACTGGTAGCTGTTCTTCAATTCCGTTTCCTCTACTTCTTTTGTACAAAGTTCCTTGAGAATAGTGATTGGACCTCTTACAGATCTTCCATACAACAGCTCAAGCGGCGACAAACCAGTGGACTCTTGGGGGACCTCGCGATAAGCAAGCAACAGGGGGTTGATGTAGCGATGCCACTGTCTTGGTGGTTTGCTACACAGTCTCTTCAACATGCGTTTCATAGTTCCGTTGAACTTCTCTATTAAACCATTACACATGGGGTGGTAGGGGGTGGTTTTAATCTGCTTGATGCTAAGCAGTCGTGTCACTTCCTTCATGCAGTCAGAGATGAAGTGTGTGCCGAGATCACTTAGTATTTCTTTAGCTACTCCCAAACGACTAAAGATGTTTACTAATGCCTCCGCAACAGTTTCCGTATCGATATTCTTCAATGGTACAGCTTCAGGATAGCGAGTAACAAAATCAACTACTGTTATAATGTACCTGTGTCCTTCATCACTTGGGGGACTGATGAGTCCAACCAGGTCAATGGCTACTCTTTTAAGTGGCTTATGAATTAAAAGCATCTTCTGTAGTGGCACCTTTGGAAGAGATCTCTTGTTCATGATTTTCTCGCAAACATCACAGGACTTGCGAAAGCGTGCTACATCACCTTGAATTCCAGGCCAATAAAAAGCACTCTGAATCTTGTAAGTCGTCTTCTTGATACCCAAATGACCTCCCATTAAAGATTCATGGGCCAGTTCAATTATTTTCGGGGTCTCAATTGCACAGGAACCATAACTGTCTTCACAGGCTTACACCATTTACGAAGGGATGTTTATAGATGCGGTACAATATTCCGCAGCTTGCTTCAAAAGAAATCTCCGCCTGACCCTTCACTAGTACGTCATTTCGGTTCCAATACTTGCGCAAACTCTCATCTTCACACTGCATCTGTTTAAACTTCTCTTTATCTACGATAGGGCTTTCTCGGCTACTCGGTACTTTTAAAGGATTTACTTCACCTTATTTCTTGGCTTGGCTCCTCGTAGTCACAGCACATACTTCTTGCCAAGTTGAGTCTGGGTCTTCAGCAGGTCTTGCTCCAGAAACATTAGCAATTATTAGGTCATAAATAGCATCAGGGAGACATTGTGCTTCCACTTGACCCTTAAGGTAAGGTGTGTCAGCAGAAATTCTTGCAATAGGTACCCTTCTTGCTGTATTGTCGATTAGCAACATGACACAACAATCACCAGTAAACTGATCCTCGGACACAAGATCCTTGTTGACTACTATTCCACTGGAGCCACTAATTCTCAGGTCATCGATAGCCCTATTACCGATTCTACCCTTCACAACAGCGATTTTGCTCCTAACCCCGGTCAAAAGTTCAACAAAGGCACTGCTCAACAGCGGAATCTTCTTACCACGTGCTAGCAACAGTTGATTATCTTTAATACAGGACTTGACCTCTTCTTCTGTAGGTGTAAGTTCAGGTGGCTGAACTAAACAACCGACACTTACTTGATTACTTTGCACAGGAACACCATCCTTGTTGTGACCTTCTGGCTTTCGTCTAGCTGATCGACAGTATCTCAATTCATGCCCTTGCTTACCGCACACATAACACTTCTTGATCTGAGACAGGCAGTTGACAGCCTTGTGTCCACAAGCGTTACATTTGAAGCACACCACTGTTGCTGAACCATTCTTTTGATTCTTTAAGTCATCCTTCTAAGACGATATCACAGGCTTTTTCCTTGCGGGGCTAAACAAATGCTTTCCGTGGGCTTCCAAGTACTGGTCAGCGATCTTTGCAATCTCAGCCAGAGTTTCAGGTGCCCTCTCTCGGAGGTGAATGGCCAACCCTTTAGGACAGGAATCAATAAACTGTTCTTTCACAATTAAGTCCTTTAGGCCCTCAAAGTTCCGCTCTGTCTTTGAAAGCTCTAGCCACCGTAGCAGGTATCTGTCCAGTCGCACAATAAACTGATCAGGACCTTCATGAACTTCCGGTCTAGATGCTCTGAATTTACGACGATAGCCGTCCTCTGTGAGATCATATCTCTTCATTAACGCAATCCTCACTCTGTCATAATCGCTAGCTGCTTCCTCAGATAAACGTGAATACACTTCGAGTGCTAGCCCAGACAACAGAGCACTAAGCTTCGCTGCCCACCCTGTTTTATGCCACTTGGCTGTAGCTGCAAATCTCTCAAACCTTTGCAAGTATGCATCCAAATCATCTTTACCATCGACAAATGCTGGAAGTTTCGGTGCTTTAGCTCTGTTATCTCTTTCTGCAGCACGACCATCAGCATTCATTGCTGCTACCCTAGCAAGTTCTGACTCGTGCTCTCTCCTCGCGGCTTCTACGGCCACCTTTTGTCTCAACAGCTCTGCTTCCTATTGTAATTTCCTAATTTCTCTTTTCTGGCATCTTGCCTCTCTCTCTCTCTCTCTCTCTCTCTCTCTCTCTCTCTCTCTCTCTCTCTCTCTCTCTCTTTATCTTGACGCCTACGTCTTTCTTCTCTATCTTCTTCCTCTCGTCTACGTCTCTCCTCTTTCTCTTCCTCCTCACGCTTACGTTTTTCTTATCTCTCTTCCTCTAGCTTTTGTTGTTGTTGCACAAAATTAAGCAGCTCTTTACTTTCCAGGCCAGACTCTTTCGCAAGTTGAATCAATCTCTCCATTTTTCAACGCTAAAATTCCACGGCTCTTCCACTTGCTAACACTTTTTTTCACGCGGCTACTTCTTTCCACGTGCGATCCTTTCCTGGTTACGGCAGACAGCAAAACAGTTCGTGAATTCCTCTCCAGGACAGGTCCCCAATGTTACGAGTTAAATGTGGTTAGAAGAATGTTGTTTAACGTCCAGCAGAAAGCAGGGATGTCGGAACAGCAACAAGTAGATTTATTCCACAAGAACGTAGTGATTAATGCTTACACAACTCACAGCTCTTCCAGGCTTGAGAGTTAAAACACGACCTCTGTAACACGACTCACAGCTCCTCCAGGCTTGAGAGTTAAAATGCGACCTCCGTCACTCTTGAATAAACACGGCCTCACCGCTTGTAAACACTACTCGATCAATCGATTCTCTAAATCTCTAGCTCGGTGGCTAACATACCTATTACATAACATTCTAGAACCTTCGTAAATAGGCTAAAATTAGTGGCGTTACAACATTGACGAAAACTGCTGATTCATGCTGACGTGATGTAAAAATAAGCTGAATTAATATTTGAGAATATTCTAGACATGCAAGAATGTTCCAGACAGTCACGCAACGCCTAAAAGCAATAAGATACCAATAAGAGTCGTGAGTCGTGAATTTTCCAAAGCAAAGATGACCTCAAAATTGGGTAAGTTGACCCGCAGTCTTGAAGGAACAGATTTCCTGAGACAAGTCCATACTAAGAAGTTTAATTTTGTTAAACCTGCACTTCTGACAACGTTAAAAGACTCGATGTTTGACAAAATGTAAAGTAGATGACTGGTGTATTACACCTGCTTATCGAAATAACGTTCAGTTCGATGCACTTCATTCTGAGATCAGTAGCTCAGTTAAAGTTAGAGTTTTAGAATTCTTCATCAATAATTGTTGCTTTCTAAAAGTTGTAAAATTTGACAGATTTTTTTGATTATTTTATTCAGGATCATTTCATCATGTATCTTGAGAGGAAACCTAAGTTTTGCATGAAAACTGCTACTCAATTGTAGATTTTGTAACGTGTAAATAGCCTATAAGTCAGGAAAAACAAGGTAAAGAAAAACAGTCACACGGAACGAGATGCAAAGCTGATAAATCAAAAAATAAGCGACCATTCATCTTACAGAACGACTCCACGTTTTTCCGTTTTAAGGTAAAAATAACGTTTTCTTAAAAATAACCTTCATTTCATTCCTTTGGGTAACTATCGAGCATATATTTGTTCATTTTAACTTTACACGAGGTGATTTTATCACATAAACAGAGATACATGGCCAAAAACTTGACAGTAAAAATTGTACTTTAAAGAAAAGAAAGATGCAGGTAAGATATATGGGATAAATTACACTGGTAATAAAATTGAAATCGAAATTAATAGTGAAATTAATCATTTTTGACACTCTAATTAGAGAGAGAAAGCTTCATAGGACCCGAAAACATAATTTTTTCGTAATTACGTTAACCTTAGAAAGTGCCAAGATGTGCCATATGAATTACCCTTAATACATTTGGAGGTGGCAGTTTTTTATCAGAAAGAAAGTATAGTTACCACAGCATGTCGTTCCATTTCCAGAGTATCCAGGTCTGCAAGTGCACAGATAGGATCCCACAGTATTATTGCAGACAGCAGTGATGTCACAGTCATGTGTGCCGGATGCGCACTCGTCTATGTCTGTCGGAAGAAAAACCAAATGCAACAAGCCAGCTTTAATCGATTTTATACGTTCATTTTAAGAGGGTTGCAACAGTGTTATCACACTTGCAGCTTTGATGTCACAGTTAATGACTTTGGTCTTGTCACTAAAGTGGAAAAAAAAAACACGTCGAAATGGGAAACTTTGCATCATTGAGAACTAAAAAATCAAAAATCCATAAATATAAACTCCAGGATGTTCCAAGCAAAGAATTAAACAGGTATCATTGAGTTTCCATCAGGGATACTTTTTTATTATCAAACCACTGTTGTTGTTACTTTCTTTTAATGTATGAAATATAATGTTTAGATGGTGCAAGCGCCTTGAATTTTGTAAATGCGCATTTTTAAAACATTAGTATTATCTAACGATAAAGTTTTCTGCGCCTAAATTCATCCTACAAACAAGGAGTTGTCAATACAGTATTCAAAACTAATGACTTAGGTTTGGAGCTACCGATTACATTATGGCCCTTCATTAAGTGATCCAGTGTTGACCTGTGACTACTGAATCGAATCCCCTGTCTCGGTTACTTCATAAAGTGTCGGATGTTTCAAGCAAAGAATTAAACAGGTATCCTTAAGTTTGCACTAGGAATGCTTTTTAATTATCAGATATGTTTGAACTCAAGAACGTTTGTTTTGTTTGTTGTTTTTTTTTTTTTTTTTTGTTTGCTTTTTTTCCAAACCTTTGCTATTCATTAGTTCATCTGGATCGTAAAACCCTTAATTTTCCCCGCTTCTGATCAAGTTTTTCGAAACTTAATTAGCTGAAGCAAATCCATGTGAAGTTGATCGATGCCAGTCAACAGCAAAATAATCGTACAGCTTCACTTTTATCGAGCGAAATGGTCGTGTCGGTTAATTTTGTAAGGATTTCTAGCGCTGTAAAAATAAACACGCAGCTCCGCTTTCTGCTTACGAAATGCTCATGTAATTAAATTTTGCAAGGTTGTTATAGTGTTGTCTTTGTTATAGTGTTTATCTTTGGATGATGTTTTGCTGCTGAGAATCTTTAATTTTAAACCCTCTGTCAGTAGACGAGGGAAGTAGCAATAAAAGTAGCAAGGTACTTTAGGATTAGTATCTGCTTAGAAAAGCAACGATTTTGTGGGAAATAGTGGTATCTCAGTAAAATATAAACTTGTTTCGACTTGGCACACTTTTTTTGGCAAATAAAAAAGCTTTTCTTTCCAGGACTCAACTTGAGCTGAGCTTAAGCAAAACACTTAGAAGTTTACTAAACTTTTGTTTTCTGCACAGCCTGTGTTGATCATTTGTCAGTAGGTTAGAAAGGCGAAAGGGCTGAGCAATAACCGTAATAAAATAAATAAAACATCAATCGAACCAAAATCAGCGACAGTGTGCGCGCTCAGCAACTTGATTGCTTGTTTAATTTATTGTTACTGAAAGTAAGGCTCTTCATAAATAATTAACTGCAACAAGCCATCTTTAATCGATTTTACAAGTTCATTTCAAAAGGGTTACTGTAGCGGCCCTATTGCGCCGCTAGGTTTGTAAAGATGTCACTTTGTGTGACAGCCCGGTTACATCATGGTTTGTTGGACAAGAGCAGTTAACTGTTCTGTTATTAGTTTTGAGTCCGTGTGCAAGCCCGGAAATGTGTAATTTTCTCGGTTTTTTGTCCTTTATTTTCCTTTCTCTTTGTTTATAGTTCTTTGTCTTTTTATTCAGTTTTGACAGTTCTAGGTGTATGTGTAGGAGTGAATTGTCAGGTGTGAGAAGATAGGCTGTTCAAGCCAAATGGGATTTGCGCTTTCTTTCACGGAATAAACTTAATCTGTTCAGCCAAATGGGTTTTGTGCTTTCTTTGGACCCGCGCCGGTACATTCAAAAGCCTTTTGGAACAGTGTCGATGAACACATAAACCTGGATCAGTATTCTGTGAGGCCCATTAGTTTTCGACAGATGACCGAAAAGGGCTGCAAATTTACTTTAGAAATAAGAAAAAAAGCGGTTGTGGATTGCAGGAAAAAATCCCGTCGCAAGCTCCTCGTGGTTGAGAAATTGATCACCGAATGAAGCAATCGTGAGGAAATACAGAGCGAATTGCAAGTGCTAAAGGAATCAGCAGACAAAACGATGCAACAATTTGTGAATTGGTTGAATTTAGCTAAAGAACCAGAGCAGATAAATGAAATTACTATGAATCAAAATAAAGAAGAAAGCTCACGAGAGAAAATTTCGCGCGGCTGTTTCTGATCGCTTAGAGCGCCTGGAATTAATGGAAGAGTTAAAATCAAACTTGTCACGTGACTCTCGTAAATTAAAGCTCTCACAACTGTCGTCTAAGAATTCATCGTCATCAAGAGATGCTCTGTACGGAATAATAGCCAGACTTTTTGGAACAGAAATTACTTATTTTCAACACAGTCAAGGAGCAAGAAAAAACTATCGCCGGGTTAAAGCTGCAAGAAGGTCCCAGTAAACCTGTGGCCGCAGAAGCAGTCTACGCAGAAGCTTTAACAGCAGTAAATGAAGACAAATCGCACTCAAAACCACCCACGGGCTTTGTAAACATTGTAGATAGTTTCTTGTACGAGCAAGAACCTTCCGTTGCCAACGTCCCTCTTCTATCTCATGCTGATATACGAAACCGGAAGGTACCTAGTAACATTTTAAACCTATTCAGCGACACTACCAGTATTCACTATTATAACACTCGGTCTTCGTCAGCAAATAAATTCTATATTAAGAAATCTATGTTACAAATCCAAAAAAGAGCTTTCTCAAGAGTTGGAGCTAAAATTTGGAATGAGATGCCAGCATCATTAAGAGAGCTCCCAAGAAACACTGCCAAACAAAACTCCACTCTTTCCTTCTCGATATTCTTAAGAAGCATGATGACTATATCGATATTTCTCAAATTACCTCTGCCCTAAAAACGTACAATTGAACTTAAGTTCTTCATTTAAACATACCTTGTAAGAGTCATTGAACTTCTAATTTATGTTAACGACTTAACGATTTAATGATTTGGTACAATCTGTTTAAAAATTATGTAAGTCTCCTCTTGTAAATTTATTAAATTTTTGTAATTGTTTTGTATGACTGTTCCACCCAGACTAGCAATGCTATTTGCGGAACAGTCCGTTCTACGCTGGATATTTATTCTATAAATAAAAGTTGTTGTTTGATGCTTCAGTTATTGTCACGCAGACTTCAGTTTCAGTACCCGTCACACAGACTTTAGTCTCAGTTCCTGCCACGCAGACTTCAGTTTCATTTCCTACCACGCAGAATTCAGTTCAGTTCCTGCCACGCAGACTGCAGTTCAGTTCATGCCGCGCAGACATCAGTAGCACTTCCGTCACGCGGACGTCAGTCAGACTTCAGTTTCAGTTCCTACCACGCAGACTTCAGTTTCAGTACCTGTCACGTAGGCTTCAGTTTCAACTTCTGTCACGCAGACGTCAGTTCCTGTCACGCAGACTGCAGTTCAGTTCATGCCGCGCAGACATCAGTAGCACTTCCGTCACGCGGACGTCAGTCAGACTTCAGTTTCAGTTCCTGCCACGCAGACTTCAGTTTCAGTACCTGTCACGTAGGCTTCAGTTTCAACTTCTGTCACGCAGACTTCAGTTCCTGTCACGGAGTTATCATGTCCTGTAGCAAAAGCTTCAGTTCCTATCAGTAAGTCTTCAGATTTTGTCCCACAGTTATCAGTCCCTCCAACACGATCGATCTCTAGGTCTAGAGTCACCTCCCGTGTGAAATAACCTCATGGAATTCCATGGAGTTCCATGGAATTCCATGGAACCCCATGGAATTTCTATGGAGTGTCCATGGAATTCCATGGAGACCCATGGAGTTCCATGGAATTCCCATGGAGCTGTCCATGGAGTTCCATGGAGTCCAATAAAGTTCCATGGAATTTCTATGTAGTGCCATAGAATTCCATAGGGTGTCTGAGGATCTCCAAGTAATCCCATGCCATGCTTTGGAGCAAAATGCCGACTTGGCATAATCCCACTAGGCATCCACAGACTTCTATCACTAGGCATCCACAGACTTCTATAAAATTTCATCTCACGAACGGCTTCCAGTCAATCAATAATTTATTAGTGTCTTGGATGCTTTTCTGAACGCAGCAGTTGCTCAAAGTCCTGATTGTAATCACATATAAATTGACCTTTATTCAACATTTGAATTATGATCGAAGGTAATGTATGGCTGAAAGTAATGCTTATCGAAGGACTATCTTTTCACATTAAGAAAAACTGAAATCAAAAGATTTGTCACCCTGGCTCCAGACGTCCGTTCTCAAAAATAAAATGGTTTGAAAAAGTTCCCGAGACGTGTCCACGGCTTTGCCGCGTAATTTCCCACAATCAAACAAAAAATAAATAAATAAATAAATAAATAAATAATAATAATAATAATAATAATAATAATAATAATAATAACCTCTGGCACTCAGGGTAAAGATTTGTAAGACACCGCTCTGAATCTGCCGAACTTATCAATTAAATGCTTTGAGAGCTTCCCATATAGCCGAATAAATGCTTTAAGAGCTTATACCGTATAGTATTTATAGTAAAGAACCACCGACTGAAAAGCCGCAAGGCTGAACTGAACAGCAGCCGAATTCAAGTACTGTTCTTCAGCTCCGATTTATCGTTTTGTCCGATTTGTCTAACGGAAAAGGGTTTACCTAAAACATGGAATCCGGAATCCGGAATCCGGAATACGAGATATGAAATCCGGAATACGGAATGTAAAGAAGTTGGTAGAAAATTTTGACAAAGGTTGAAGTCGCTTGGGTAATAATAAGGTCAACAAATTATATGATGACTTAGCCTGAGTTTTGCAGCGATGAAGCCCATGAAGTTTATTCTAGGGTAGCATTTCCATACTTTGGTTTTGCTTTTAATAAACAGCCTGATTTCTTTAAAGCACTTAACTTTCAATCACACTACAAGGATACTAATCAATGTTTTGTGCATTTTGAACATTTTAAATTCAAATCATTTTAATTAAAAGCACCTTCTCTTATTCTTTTTGTCGATGAAAAGTGTTAGGCCTGTCCACAAGTTGACGGCAACTTTTTCAACAACTTTCGATTTTCGATCAACCTTTTTTGATTTCGAGCAACTTTTTTTTTCCAGTTTCAATGTTTTGTTATCGATTTTAGCTAGTTCTTTATAAAACAAGCGCTATTTTTTCCTTATTTTTTAAACGCTTCGTGACCAAAAAGAAAAAGAAAAATCACCTTGCATATCTTGACTTAATTGTGCGTGGGAACGCTCACGCCTGATTGGTCATTGTCTGTTACTCCACGCTGAAATGTTTGGGAACTGTATCGGCGCGTACCTTTTAGATTGTCTAGTGGTCTTCGATAAAACGAGGAACACGGCAGATTCCGGAACATCTCCAAAACACGAAGAAAAACCACTTAAAAAAAATCTTTAAATATACAGAAAAAAAGAAACTAAGAGGAAATAAATATAATCCTAGAGATAAATTGAGGAAAAAAATATTTATTCCAAAAAAAAAAAAAAAAAGACGTTACTAAATGGCCTACCTGGAAAAAATAGCTATGGGGACTGGGTGAGGATTGTTTTAGCGCTTTCGTTTGCTTACAACATTTTCACCCTCATACAGTTAAACCGTCTTATGTCATTGCTCTTTTTTTTTTTCGAAAAAACTTAAGTCAGGATCGTGCCCAATATACCTTCAAACCTTTATATAGGAACCTTGAGCCCGCAAAATCCGCTGCACTCCACTTCTGATTGGTTTAGGATATCTACAACAACTGAAGACTCGGTCAGGCCTATTTTTACAGTAGGCGATAAACGTGGTTAATCTTCTCCGAGAAAGATTTTCTTCCCAATAACAATTTTTCTCACTCCGTTTTCACAGCGAGGGCTGCACTGCATGGGCCTGTTTGTTTCTTAAGGTTAAACATGTACGAGGCTAGTGTAAAATCTCGCGGATCAGCTCTTTAAGTTGCATTTAATGATCCTGCAAAACGGTCTTTCTTAATAGTTATCCCTTTATCCCTCCACATCGACTCAACTGGAAAGAACAAACCAAGCTCCAGACTAAGACTTCAATCCTGTCACCTACACTGGACGAAAAAATGGATTTACAACCATAGCAAAATCGTGGCAAATAAGAAGTAAATGCCACATTTGATTGGCTTTGTTCATATTTGCTGAGATGCAAATTTTATGATTGCATTATATTTGCACGCAAAGCAAATATGGTAAATACCGCATTTACTCAATGTTTACATACCGTAGCAAATGCAAAGAAAAACTACACATTTGCGACAACTTTTCTGTGACAGTAAAGGTGAGGTAAATAGTTAAATTTGCTACACGAAAAGACGGATTTACATGTGTAGCAAATATGTCACAAATACCATCTTTGCTTTGCTTTGATCATATTTGTGCGCAATTCAAACTTTGTGTTTGCGCTACATTTACAAGTAAAGCAAAGATGGTAAATATTGCGTTTAGTCCATATTTACATTGACAGCAAATACGAGTCAAAAGTAATATTTTCTTCTCTTTGAAGATATTTGCTCAAAAGCTTAACTTCATGTTTACACACATTTACACAGCATAGCAAACGTGAAAACAAATCAAATTTACTGCTGCAGTAGATACCAGGTAAATGGAGAAATTTACTGCTCGAAAAAACGATTTGCACTTCTGGTAAAAACCATATTTGCTTCGCTTTGGTCATGTTTGCCGCGAAGTCAAATGTCATGTTTGATTATTATTTACGAGAGCATCAAGGGAAAAATACTAAATTTGCTTATTCTTTGCATATCCTGGAAGAAATACGTGGAAGTGAACACTTGCCGAAATCTTGCGGCAAAGGTACACATTTACGCCGCATTTGTTCTATGTACACATACACGATCAAAAGTTTCATTTTTGAACGGTTTTGCTTTTTAGGGCGCAGGTTAACATTTAAACAGATTTGCTTAATGGGGATAAAAGTATTTAAGCATTGGAATTGTATTTCCAACCATAAATTAAAAAAAATGTACCAGTTTTCCCCTTAGTTTTAACTTAGATGAATAGGTGGACTGAGACAAAGAATAAAAAACAAAACAAAATGCATGTATGTCCAGCACTAAGCAAATATTTATTCCATTACAGAAGTCTATTTGAAGCATGTAATAACTAACAGTACAGACATAAACAATCCCTACACCTATGTAAAGCTGTTGATTTTTTTTAACTGGTCTGATCACCGTGAAATCTATAAATATTAGAAATATCTTTGAGACAGTAACGGTAACTAAAAATGTCTAAAACACCCATTATTTTATGCTTTCAATTCATTAACAGCTCATCATCGTGGAATAAAATTAACATTATAAATATCTTCAAATATTATTCAAATATGGTCACTTGGTAAACACCTAGACACTATAAAACAGTAAGTATAAACAACTCGGTAAAAATGCCTAAAATACCTAATGCTTTTCACTAACTGATCATCACTGTGTAATCAATAAATAATATTATTAAAAAGATTTTCATGGAAAACAGCTAAACACTTTGAAACATGCAATGCTTTAGAAATTTTATACCAGTTACGATCAATCAACTATTCTGCATGTGTACTGTTTTTAAACTACTGAATGGTCTGGGCTTCTGGATCTTTGAGAAGTGCTGTGCTATATAAACTATGTGTTATTAGGGGAATTTAGATTTGAGTATGATTACAACTTTCAAACTTCAAACCAGTCACCTCCATTGATCCCTCATTTCTACCCCTATTGCTTAATAACAGAAAATAAGATTTTAGAAACAGGATTGATACAGAAAGTGCTTATGAAAAGCACGCGAACCACATTTATATAGTCATACTTGTACTTGATCTCATACTCGTAGTCAAATCTAAAGGTCCCTATTGTTATTATTACAGCTGCTCGTTGCAATTTTCCCATAATGCAATTCATGACTCAGTCAATGTACATTTGAATAATCAAGAATGGTAGAACATTTACTTTGCTTGTGGATGAAGCTGTCACATAAAACAAGAAAAGGACAGCATTCAATCACACATACCTGTAGCTTTCAGGAAAATATTATGTTACTAAGTTGCAATCATGTAAAAAACAACATTTATTTAACTTATAATTTCCATTTCAAAACTTCAGTTCTCAAATAGTTTAAAACAAGGGGACGTGATTTTTAACAATTCTTGAGTTCCTGTACACTTTCAGTTCGGAAATAAAACAATTATTTGTATATTGCTTGATCACAAATTGCAGAGGTCTTCTATGTCAAGGCCAAATAATCAATACTTCATTCCCCTTTCTCCAAAATTCCTCCTATTTATCTTAGTTTTGTTGTCAAGGCCAATAACCCAGAAAAATAATAATGATTAAAGACGTTTCAGGTACAAAGGAGGGTCCAAGGCACCAATTATGACAGTGAAAAGGGGCTGGCATCATCAGGAGCAAGGCGGCTCGAGATTATGCCTGTATGACGCCTTTCTACTAACATATTAGTGCCTTTTGCACTCCTTCTGCGTGTTGACTTTCGGTCAAGGCTGTGCATGACCTGAGTGAGTGCAGGACTGCACCATTGAAGTGTGCTTACACCAAAAACTTTCTGTTTTGGTGTCTCCATATCTGAGCTATCATAGCCATTCTCATTTTCCTCGCCCTCATCAGACTCTGACATGGAGTGTTCTGATGACATGTAATCTACTTTCATGAACTGCCTGTATTGTTCCTTTTCTTCTGCCGCTAAGGAAGTAGAGAGATTTAGGGCTTTCTCTCTCTGGTTCTTTTTCTGTTTAAAAAAATGAAACAAAATTAGCTTTAATTACACTAATAATGAAAGTCACAAATAGTAAGGTTAGGGTTGAAAATGTGCATATTTCGAAAAACTGTGCTCTCTGTCTTGAGAACCACCCTTGGCTACATACTCAAGACCTTGAGCACAGTTTTTCCCAATGCAGACCTCCCAGCCAGTGAATAACATAAATATGGTATATGTAATTTATTGTAAACATACTTTTATAATTAATTTTGTAAACACAAACCAATGCATTTCATATAAACATACAGAGCTGAATGAATAGTCCCTTATCACGCACTGCCATATTGGATTATTTGGTGCACCAAAGTGAGGTTGGACGGGCATAAAGTTCTTGGGGAAGGGTTGCATTACAATATTTTGAGTGGAGATACACACAATCATGACCCACAGTCATTGCTGTAGGATGCTGTAATAACGACAAACGAAACAGAAGTGGCGAGAATTTGTCGTTTTTCAACTTTCCTTCAAAACTCTCACAGAGATCGCAGTGGATTGCCATGATAAAGTGAGATGAAGGGCCGCTTTTTGGAGTTAGTTAGTCAAGTCGTGACCAGCGAGTAAACTTGTCAAAGGCATGTTTGACTTTTTCTTTCGATTTAAGACTCAGCTAGCACATGAAGTATTTACTCAATACATTTCCAGAGCAACTGCAGTCGACAGTCTCCCTACATCCTAGATCAACAAAGGCTTTACTCTTCTACACTCCGCTCACAGTTCAAGCCAAAGCGATAATAAAATTATAATCGGGCTTCCAAGCTTAAAACCAGATGTTGTGCCATTGCAGTTTGCATAGACTAAGGACAGTAAAAACCGCCCACGAGATAAATTTGATCTAGGAAACGAGTTTGAAACAACAAATTACAAGGCTGACAACATGGGAAAATCACATTGAATACAGATAGCCAAATCCGAGTCAATGAAAACAAATAAATCAGTGCCATGAATGTTTGACAGCTTGGACCAAAAGCAGCAAAAAATCTAAAGTAAGCTTAAAGAACACTGGTAGATTCGAATAATTAACGGTAGTTGCTCTGGATAGGTATTGAGTAAATATTTCATGAATAAAACATGGTAGCTGAGTCTTAAATCGAAGTAAAAAGTCGACCATTAGTATAAACATGTGCGTTTGACAACATGACTCTACACACTCATCCCAAAAAGCAGCCCTTCATCTCGCTTTATCGTAGTAATCCACTGCGATCTCTGTGAGGGATTTGAGGGAAAGCTGAAAAACGACAAATTCTCGCCACTTTCGTTTCGTTTGTCATTATTACAGCATAATACAGCAATGATCGTGGGTCATGATTGCGTGTATCTCCACTCAAAACATTGTAAAGCAACCCTTCCCCAAGTACTTTATGCCAATCCAAACTTGCTTTGGTGCACCACACAATCCAAGATGGCGGTGCATAAGGGAGTATAGCATCTCACGCTTCTTGAGCTTAACAGACTTTTGCCTGGATTCATAACTTAATAGTGGACCATGATTTGTATTGGTAATTGCATTACTAGGTTCCACAGAAATTACCTTATTGGTTCTACCTGCCAGAGCACTTGCAGGTGCTGGGTCTAGATAAAAGTATTGCTATAGTGTTTGACAATACAAATACGCAAAACAGCTTGAATTTTGTATTATTTACCGTATTCAGACGGCTCCGGACTCGCTGCTGTTTCAAGACATCCTGAGCTGCATTTCTTGACTTGTTTACTTGTTGTCGCCACTTTGTACGGAAATGGGCACGCGTAGCAGCTAATATAAACATAAACAACTCAGTTTAGTTGAAACATAGTAAAGAGTAATTTGCTTATTTTGATGTTTACATTTTAATAACATACCTGTATAATCTAAAAGCTGCATAAATTATGAGTGCTTGCAATAAACTATTTAGAACCAAAATTGGGAGGGGAAGGTTTGAGGGTGCAGCTCATTATCCTCTTACTGGTAACTGATTATGATAATTAACCTCAACAAAGGAAATAAAAATTAAACTGGTTTGATTTAAAAAAATAACCAGAAAACAGTTGATATATTATTTTACATATTTTGTGAAAAAGAAGGGAAAAGGAGGATGTGCTGTACCTTTTATTGTGCCAACTGGTGTTTCATGGTCCGTACTTTGAACTCCAGCTAAAATCTGCTGATTCACATTCTTGTTTTCAGGTCCATTGAAGCTAGAAGATAAAATAATTATATCTGTTTAAGCATGGTTTAAAATTCCAGCTGCAACTACTTCCCTTGCGGCTGTGCAGGAGAAGAAAGGTGCAGTGTTCAAGATACAACTTCTGCTGTGTTCCATATAAGATTTACATTCATGAATAATTGGGGTTTAAGAAGACAAAGGAAAATCGTTTTGACCTGAATTTCATCTTGGCCTACAACATAATTTATAGCAAATCAATTTCTCATGATAATTATAATATATTACTAAATATGATTTCTTTAAAATGTCACTTTTGTCATACTGTGACACTGATTAACATGTCTACAGAACAATATTATTTGTTCTGTATGTTTTTGCACTTGTATTTCCATTGCATGGAGTTCAACTTCTAAAAATAAAATAAAAAATTAATTTGTACTGTTTCCAGTAAAAAACAGTTTTTCAAAATAGCAAAAATTACTTCCCACAAAATACAGGCTATCACAGGACACAGTGCACAGTATGAATTCCAGCTGAACTTCTTTAGATGTTGCTGAACCTACAGCAGGGCAGGAAAAATATTGAAAAGCACTTGCCCAGTTGGCCAGTAAAATTTCAGTTTTCACTTGCCCCTACTTAACTGAATATTACTTGTCCAATCAGAACTTAACACTCCTTATCAACTACAGTAGTTTATGTATCTTTCACCGAGTTAATCACAGGAGAGATCATTATTTTTGTTATAGTCTGTCACTGATTATAGACATTACCTAGTTCATGAACTGTCACTTTCCCTTTTCCTTGTATTCTAACCTTTTGTATCAGCTGTTCCGCTTTCTGTTTCTTTGAAAGTATGCTTGGTTTTTAAATTAATCCATACTGTCAACTCATTGCTTTGTCATCTTGCAGTCTTAGGTTTAAAAATAGTTTCTGACTGGAAAGTTATTTATCAAGCCAACAATTTCATACAGATCTATTGAGGCTAATTTCACTTGCCCACTGGACCACTGACACTGCTATTTTCACTTGCTAAAGAGCAAATTTTAGTTACTCAGGCAATTGGCCCTAGGTTTTTTCCTACCCTACGCAGCCTAATGTTTTGTTTTAGAAGGCTGGGAATTATTGCATATAAATACGGTGCTGTTGCTCCTAAGCACGTACAGACACCACCCATTTTTATTTTCAAATATTAAGTTCCTATAAAAGGTGATTGTGACAAAAATCTCATTATAGGTTGTATTTCCGTGGAGTGTTATTATGGTGGGTAGACCCTCACAGCATTAACTTCGGTTAATTAACACAAAATCATTTCAGAAATGTACATTTAAAAATCAATTAGAACTTTGTACAGTGTTCCAGATAAGAGGGGATCTCACGTCAAAAAGTCTACAAGGTTAGCTGCATGACCCAGCATATTGATACAAAATTTATAATGGTTTGGTGGGAGTGGTGGGAATTTGACCTGTTGGAATTCCTTGTTGACACCCTGCCTTAAATTCTTATCATGAACCCTGTTGTATCTGCTCATTGTAAACTAACTTATTTACAATTAAGTGAAATCAATGCTTGCATTGTATATACATACTTTTTTGAAAAGTCCCACTGGACCTGCCTGCCATCATCCGCAACAAGGCTTTTGTACACTTCCCGAACATTGGCCTATGGAATCTAAAATACACACATGTATATGTTATATAAACACCAATGAAATACCAGCTGAGCTTTCCCGTGAAAATATGATATATTCACATGTGAAAACGACATGTTATCTTTACATGTGAAATAGATCACCGTTGCTATAGTTAGATAATAAATGGTGCCTTTCACAGCAAAAATAATAAAGTGAAATAGTTGGGTATTTCATTGGTGTTTATATAATAAATAGAACATTACATGGCTGCTTGCAGATACTAAAATTCTCTTCTTGTTTTGAAAAAATGTTTTATCCTGCGCACACTCATGAAATGTTTTACGACACTCAAAGAGAAATGCGGCCAGGTAATATCTTCTGTTAAAATAATTATATATCACAAGTATAAGACCACTGACTGGGCATAAAGCCATCCTGTTTTATTTCTCCATTCAGCATTGTCCACCCGACACAAAGTTTTAGCATTTCCGAAAGAAAATAAAAAGAACAACTTAGTTAAACCATATTTCACTAATAATGCTGGTATGTCACATAGGAGTTTCGGTGATTGGTCCTCTTATTTTACAATAGAGCGCTTTTCAATTGAGTGTCGTAAAACCAAAACCAAAGCAATTACTCTGACCAATCACAACAGAAGTAAGCAGTGCAATGAGCCAATCAGAATACGAAGCAATTACATATAGCCGGCGTAAAGCGCGGGAAAATACACACGTGCAAATCACGATTGGTTTTGGTTTTGCTTCTCATTGGTTGAGAAAGTGGCGCGAGTTTTCCTGGCCAATCACAGAGCGAAGCAATGCAAAACCAAAGCAAAACCATAATTACTTTCAACACTCAATTGAAAACCGCTCTAACATCAATCAACGTTCTTGTTGTTTCCAGGCTCCACAGCAATGATGCTGGGGTACCATGCCTCCTACATGTATTCTAAGACTTCTTGTATGTGTGTTTTTTTTTTGTTTTTAATCCGACCGACCAACCAACCCAACATCAGGAAACACATGTGATGTTAAACGAAAAAAAGGATGGGGGATGACGTATTGTGGACCTATAAATTGGAATGTGGGGCAAAAAAGTTAACTTAATTAAATCTGCTTTTTAATTTTTTGTTTTGTTTTGTTTTTCGAGTTTTTGATCCCGGAACTTGTGTCAGGCCCTGGAACTTGTAAACGATAAGCTTAAGTTAAAGGATTTTTCCAAATACTTTTACTTACCGTAAGCGCCCTGGGCAAGCGCTTGGACGCTTTCTTTTCCCGCTCTTTTTGGCATTCCTCCTCGAAAGCCAAAATCCTCTGTTCGAGGCGCTCATTGAATTGTTCTTGTCTTTCGAAAAACGTATTCAATTGCTGCAGAATTCCAGCTTGTAAACTCTCACCGGCTCCATCATTTGGCCTTTCATTTCTATCGGCTGATTGCAACAACGGATTGAGGACACGATTAACTCTCTCACTGTCGTTTTCCCCTCTAGATCTCGAAGGCACTATCGGTGTATATGTTCTTGAGATTCTCGGCGTGGCTGATGTTAAGGACACTGAAGGTTCCTCGTCAGAGATGTCATTGGGATTTCTGATGTCTGAATTCGTCGGCATTCTTGTTCTCCTCGCTGTGACTGGCATTCTGTTTGCGCTAGAACAGGATGGCGGCGTTCGGGATCGCGTAGCTCGAGGCGTACTGGTCGGATTACCGCTGGAATCCCTCAAGTTAAGCGTTTCATTCAATCTTCGTCTGCTCGCTTGGTCTGGGGTTTTTCTTGCCATTCTGTAGTATCTAACAATCAAGAAAAGTGCTTTTTCTTCAGCGCAAAAGGCTCGTCTATCGGGATGAAGAACGGAAAGAAAAGGCGCTCAAAGTTTGAATGCGTAATTCAACACCCACTCTGCGGGAAGGCATTGGCAATCATTGGTTGAAACCGTGTGACGTCGTCATCCGAGTTAACCATTAGCTGGAAATTCGGGAGAAACTGGTGACGACGAGAAGTCAACACTTCGAGAGGAGAGGATGTCTTCCAAAAGAAAATTTTGCCACCATTGTAAGGAATTTATAACCTTAAGAACGTACAGGCTTCACACTGATCTATATTCGAGCAGAGCAAGCGAAGAGGTATATTCTTCGGAAGAGGAGGAAATCTCTCGTGATGATTCCGAAGATTTTAATGTTGAGCACGTGGGACTCGGCGACCTTTGCGAGACAGGAGAGTTAATCGATGATCAAGGAAACGAAAAACCATCTTCAGGTATTAAGATATTTTTGTATTTGGTTCATGTGTATGCCAAGTTGTAATATTACCTGTTTTGGGGAGTGGATTTTTTTTGGGAAAGCCCTTTACATCCAATGCGGGTATGGGAAAGCCCCGTACATTATTGTACATTAGCCCCATACATTATAATTTTTTATGCATGCATGGTTGTAACTACCAGCTCGTTTAGTTTTTACTATTCTGGGTAGTTTTTTTTTTTGCTTTTTGCTTATTTAAGTTTGTCTTTCTTTTGCTGTAATATATCTTCAATATCTAGCAAAATAAAATGGTTGTTGTTGTTGATGCATCAATGTCGTACTAACTCTTTTCCAAAAGCGGCGAGCATGAATATCACAAAATGTATACATAATTTTAAAATGTATGGGGCTGTACAGAAATTTTCCCTTTTTTAATTATCATTGATTGAAATTATCTATCATTCATTGTCGTCATTTGTCCATCAATACTTTTTGTAGACTTTCACATTTTTAGGAGACAATTAAAATAAAACATAAACAAAAAAAGGGCACATGTTTAGGCTGAAAAATTATGAATGCTAGTCTAGTTACTGCTACTGTAAGCTTGGTATCAGACATTCAGTCAAAGGGTATTATAAGCTTCCAGGATTGGTGATTAGTGGTGATACATACATGTACATGTGTAAATACCGCATAACGATTGACGTGTTCAGAGTTAGTTAAACAGTTTACCAGTTTCAGCACATGGACAACTTCAGTTTCACTACTGTCATTCAGCATTTTTTTTTATGGTCTCATCAATCAGTAGACCATTTAACTTAGAAGATTACACCAAGCTGACCACTTGTGCTGAGGTCGGACACCAGGGATAACTGAAAAACCCTTGTAGGGAGTTGCAATAAAGTATGTATGTATCCCTGGTGGCTCTTTAAGGTCCCACAGAATCATTTATATAGAGTTGTGAGACAGGACCTACGGTTTATCGTCCTCATCCAAGAAGACTAGAAAGTCTAACCATTTGCAGATGTCATTACAAAGGCAGCTCTTTCTCCTCAATTATTTAAAGACCCTGAGTGTTGGTCTGGGGTTTAAACATGTCACCTCGGCCATTGGCTTGTGTTTACCAGTAATGCACCAAAAACAAGTTTAGTTTTCTTTTTGGAAGTAAAAACTACAGAGACACACTCACATGTACTTTAAAATGATTAATAATTTCTATAATACTTCAGCACTTTCATGCTGCTTTGAAAGAGAACTCTCTTGATAAAAAAAGGTAGCATAATTATGGATGAATAGCTTTTTCATTGTTCACATGATAGCTCTGGTAAACATTTCGCACAATTTTTGGGCTGTTACTTTGTGTACCAGACACATATGATGGAAATCAGCTTTGAAAGAGAATTCTCTTGATAAAAAAGGTAGCATAATTATGGATGAATAGCTTTTTCATTGTTCACATGATAGCTCTGGTAAACATTTCGCACAATTTTTGGGCTGTTACTTTGTGTACCAGACACATATGATGGAAATCAGCTTTGAAAGAGAATTCTCTTGATAAAAAAGGTAGCATAATTATGGATGAATAGCTTTTTCATTGTTCACATGATAGCTCTGGTAAAGATTTTGCACAATTTTTGGGCTGTTACTTTGTGTACCAGACACATATGACGTAAATCAGAATTTTTAACCCCATTGATAGAAAACAATGCTTTCTTTTATTTTCCATCATCTTTGTTCAGTGCACTAAGTGAGAGCCATTTTTTGTAATGTTAAGCAGATACATTTCTTGATTGTCTTTAATAGGATGAAGATAAAATACAAAAGTCAGTTTACTTTTGAATTTTAGCTTCTTATGACATCACATGAAAACCAAGAATTGAGATAACTTTTTTCAAAGAAAATATGGTTTTCAAAAAGGATCTCATATGATTAAACAATACAAAATACACACAATTAAGAAAACTAAAATAATTATAATTATAAAACTATTAAAATGTACAAGATATCAATTGAAATAAATTTAAATTATTTTATTTTGTCCTTTACAGGTTCTTCAGGTGCAAATATTGAAGAACTTGAAGATGATGATGTTGTCTTAATCCATGATGTCTTCTATGATGATAATGATGCTGATAAGGCTTATCATGAGAAAATAGGACCACAGATTACTAATCAAGTTTGGGATGTAGAAGATGATGATCTTGACTCTGATTTTCCCAGTTGTCACAAGCATTCTCCCTCAGTGAATGTAAATCCATCACAAGAGATACATGAGAAGGTTAACTGCATCATCCGTTGGATTTTATTGTTCTTGTGTGTGTGGTCTTCCTTTTGCGTTATTTCAGATAATGCTCTGGAAATCCTTCTTGAATTCTTGAGAGCAGTTTTTGGATCCATGGCAACAGTTGTCCCTGTCATTGGAAGCTTTGCTGCATCATTTCCAAAATCACTGCATTTGTTAAAGAAGCAACTGGGATTTGACCAGGATAAATTCATTAAATATGTTGTGTGTCCAAAGTGTGACACTCTTTACAACTTTGATGACTGCTTTGAATTACACAACAGGCAACGAGTTTCAAAGAATTGCACATTTGTAGAATTTCCCAATCATCGCCAGCCATTTCGTAGAACTCAGTGTGGTGAACCACTTCTACGAGAGGTCACACTAAAAAGTGGTCAGAAAAAAACTGTATCCATTCAAAGTTTTCCCTAGATATACTGTACCATATACTAGTAATAATAATACAATGTAATAAGACAATGGTTCCCCAGTCACAGGACTGTGCAGCCCATAAAATTCTACCTTTGGAATTTCTTAACCCTTTAACTCCCAGTAACTAATTAGTAATTCTCCTTTGTAGCTGCCATACATTTCCTCATACATTAACTACTGGACAATATATTAATACTGTAAGGAGAAGTTACATGTAAATCACTTCTGAAAGTTAAAGGGTTAATGGACAGGGTGAACTCCTATAACTTTTGGGAACCTTCCTTTTTACTTGAACAATATTAATAACAATTTTTAATTGTTAATGTAGTTTGCTTCTGGAATAAGTAAAGTATGTATGTACATGTATGTATGTATGTAGGTATGTATGTTATTGGTATTTAATGGTATTCCATTTAGACCCCGTCTACTACGTCCAGAAAATTTGCTAATGATTAAAAACTTACTACACAGTCAAAAAAATGTTAAATGGAGAAAACTAAAAAGTAAACGAACTTTTTCTACTATTCAATTCATTTTTTCTGTTTTTACATGTCTACAGTGTAATACAATACTTATTAAGAATCTAGACTATTGTATTTTGTAACAATAATTAACAATTATTCACGGAAGTGGAGGTAAATGTCCACCACTTTCACTGACACTGAGGTGAACAATTGTTTTAGTATTGACCACACAAGTTGAATAATTAGCAGACCAAACATTAATTTATGTGTGCCAATATACCGAAAAGTGGTCGGAAATTGTAAAATCTCGCGCGCCGGCTGCTCGGAGGTGAATATTACTTGCTAATCACCTCTAAGTTAACCAATCAGGGCACGCGAAAAGCACTATTCACTGGTGTGGTATATACTACTAAGTATTAGTATATAGCACACAAGTGAATAGTGCTTTTCGTGCACTGTGATTGGTTAACTCGGAGATGATTAGCAAGTACTATCAGGTTTTAGTAAGTTTTTTTTACAAGCGGCTGCTGGAGGTAGAACAGGCGGCTATGACAACAACGGGGGTCATAAGAAATACAAAGAAATACAAACTGAATAGATAGCATTAAGAGGCATGATAGGTGGCGGTAAACTGCTGGTAACCGGCTTTTATTGAAACCCCTGACTATTCACCTCAGAGCAGCCGGCGCGCAAGATTTCACGATTTCCGACTGCTTGTCAGTATGTTGTCACACATAAAGTAATGTTTTGATCCGCTAATTATTCCCTGCTTCGTGGCTCGTTAAATATCCACCACTATTCACCTCCACTTCGGTGATAATTGTTAACTATTTAACATTTGTTTTGGCGTCTCCTTAGTCTTACTAAGGGACAAGTCATAATTTTTGCTATTATACATGAAATCCCGAACAGATGACCAAAATTTTGCTGCTCGGACGATGCAAGGGCGATGGATGCCTTATTTCTCTTGGCTCCACTGAACAACTGGATCTTTTATCACATATGAAGTGCCTACCGCTTTGTCGTGTACCACCGCTGACCATAATGTTTATGACAGCGAATGATCTTCGCGCTCTTTCTTGCAATTAGGCGGGAATCATGGAAAGCCAGAGAGCTGTACAACCGCAAGAAAGTACTTTTAAGTGGCGAAAAAATAGCCTTGCCGAAAGGCGACGTATGAGGAATGATAGGAAGAAGAGAAAACGGTTCCAGAGAAAAAAGGATAAAGAATTGGATGTAGCCAACACGAATGGTCTCGCCGATTCCTTGCGAGAGGAACGCAAACAAAAAGAGCGGCTGCTTTACCTCGGACGAAAATATTACTTGAAGTGGCTGCAAAACAAGGAGGCCGTAAGAACCCTTCAAGAAAAAGTCGCAAGGCAACCACTGACGTCTCGATTTGGTTCACGGCCCAAGGTAAGCTATGCAAAGCTTAATGAGCTTTCATATAACAAAAAGGTCGATCATACATTTCTTATGTGCTGAGGTTCATAAATATAGAAATTTTGTGCGTGGTTTTCCGTATTAAGCTTTATATCAGCTTGAGTAATCTGGTTTTTCTCCAATTTCAAAAGCGAAATCGTTTTTGCAATGGGTGCAAAGTTAGTCATGGTGACACTAATGCACATGTCATCGGCTTCCCCGTGGGGTCAACCCCCGGGCCTACCAGGGAGATATGTGGGGGAATATAAGGAGATGGATGGTATTCTTTGCCCGAGGGTTGAGGAAAATCTTGACATTGTTTTATGATCAAAGATTAGGGGGTGGGGGAATTAACAAGTTTGATAAGGATGTCACGGGGATTTTCAGCTGAGAGACACCTCACCCAAATGTAAAATTACAATGTAAAGCTGGTAACTATATATACAGGATGAGTGGAAAAGTAAAAGTTACAACAGTTTCTACTTCTAAACAATAGACGCTTAAAATCCTCGTGACAATGGAAGTAAGTGTGACTCTGACATTATGTACTTTAGATGACCGGAAAAGTTTAAATTTACAACAGTTTATGTTTCAGATAAACAACGGACACATTAAAATGGAAGTTATTACGTGCCAGCTTTGAAATTTTTGAGGAGAAATTTGTTTGCGTGTCTACAGGAAGTAATAAGTTCATTACGCTTGTTCAAGGTGGCTAAATCAGGCCTGCAAATTATAAGATACTTCTCCCAAGGACACAAATTACATCGAGTGGAAGCGGGGGTGTACGGAGAAGCTTGTTTTAAGATCTTCCAAGATATCCAAAAACCTGTTTTAGTGTCTTTCAACTGCCAAATGTGCTTACTGAGTTCACATTACAATATTGCTGAATGTAGTTTGTGGGAATGACTGCTAAATCTGCCAAAGTCCACTGCAGATAGCATAGAAATAATAAAGAGTGTAAGGAATTTGTGCAGACAGGGTTTTGCTAAGCTAGAGGTAAAAGTTGAGCTCATTCCCTTAACAGGAATGTCAAGAGAGCCTAACAGTATTAACTATTAAAGAGGAATTTGTCAGAAAGGGCTTGCGCTGATGAGTGACCTTGTTTAAGGAATTCATTAATGTACATGCTGTAGCTGCTGATCTATGGATTTTAATGAGTATGGGGTATTTGGCTACTTGTATATGTTGTGGTTCAATTTTATCCTTAATTTCCTTTGTTTTGTACTCATTATCATACATTGCCATACACAAGAACAAAAGAAAAGAAAAATTGAACCAAGGATAAAACTGAACCACAACATACACTGTATATACTATGTCTAATTTATTTATACTGTCCTTTTATTTCAGATGTTTAATTTGTTGGATACAAACTGTGAAGATGTTACCTGTAATGAAATAACCTGGAGTCATCTTCTGTCTCCAAAAGACAAAGATGGCAATGAGGAAACAGTACATCTTGGCCAGGGAATATTTGGCAAGTGTCAAAAACGGTATCATAAGGGCATTCCGGTAGCAGTGAAGGTATTCAATAATCTTTCTTCTTCTCGGGATGTCAGCCATGAAGCATCTATTTTGACAAAGTGCTCTCACCCATCAATACCTCATTTGTTTGGTGTGAATGTGACTCAAAAACCTTTCTTTATGGTCTCATATTTTTATAGTATTGGAGGATCCACTTGTACATTGCACAGTGCCCTCCACAGTCAATACATTTCCTTGTCAAAGTGCTCTGTTGGAAAGATCATGTTTCAACTTTGTAAAGCATTAGTGTATTTGCACTCAAAACGTCTACTCCATCGAGACATTAAAGGTGACAATATTCTGCTGACAACCATAGAGAACAATGAGTATCATCCAATGCTGATTGATTTTGGGAAAGCCATTCTTCTATCTGAGGCCCCTTCAAAACAAAAGTCATTGACTGAACTGGAGCAAGCAAATTACAGGAGAAAACATCGCCATATTGCTCCAGAAATTGTTCTGGGTCTTCCACCGTCTTTTGCCTCAGACATATTTTCATTTGGAGTAGTTATGTCTGATGTTAGTGGTAAAGTTCAATCTGAAAGTTGTTTTCTTGAAGGACAAAGAAAATGTCTCGAAAGAGATCCTAAGTTAAGATGCTCAGTTACATATCTACTTTCACAGCTTGATAGAAATGCATCCCTTACACAACAATAAGAATCTCTTATACTAAAGCCTCACGAAGCTAGGCAAGAACTTTTTTAACAGACGAGTCAAAAATATAACATTTAAGGAACCAGTTGAGGGAGACAAATGAAAGGCACTTTTTTATTTGTTGTAGTTTTTTACAAATGGGCCATAAAGATGGCATTCATAGAACATATTGATTCCACTGCAAAGATGTGTTAATGTTATACCAGTGAAGATTGCAATAACTAAAATGTGCCAAGCATGGCTGATAATAAAATGATCAAATTCATTCACACAAATAACAGGTTATTGGTTAATTCAAAGCTATACATGTATGTTTGGTTGTCAGGTTTCACTTGCTTCATGAATATCATTAATGACTCTTATGACTCTTATGACTCTTGAAACAGTTTCATTGTAAAATAAAATGTCAGCTGACTGTTGGGCCTTTGCTCAGCAGTTTTTGTTTGTTTGGTGTAAGATAGGGATACTTACATTACCAGGGGTTACATTAGACTTTTCACTATTATTTTATTTTGTGAAAAGTTCATAGAGGCTGGGCCCTAGCAAAAATACAAACAACAGTGATTTTATGACCATGTCAGGGAATGGGGAGTTTGTCACCCTGCACTGACCACCCTTCTGTTTAAAAATAAATGGTTCCGAGCAGACAACATGCCCCACCCCTCCTTCTTTCTTGAATCTTGCTCTTTCTGGCAAGTTAATTCTCAACTGGTGTGGGGAAAACACATTTCACCGTAAATTTAGTGAAGACTAATTGAAGAGCAGGCTGAAAAATCGTCCAGAGTGACTTTTTTCTGTGCTTTATTATTATTATTATTATTATTATTATTATTATTATTATTATTATTATTTTCCTCCAAATCGGTTGAATTTTTGTATGTGGCCTCCTTGTGGCTCATAGAACAGCATTCCTTCATTTTTTTTTTACTGTATTTGCTTTCATTTTTGAGAAAAGCGAGCCCAAAAACCCATATCGGCGTCGTTGGAAGTGCACAAGTAAACAAAAGAGACCTGCAACCACGCCAAAATTCTTTGTCAAAGCGAAAACGAAAGCAAATCCATCAAAAAAAATTTTTTTTTCTATGAACCACAAGGAGGCCACATACCAAAATTCAATCAATTTACAATTGGAACAAAATAAAACAACACCGAAAAAAGTCACTTTGGATGTTTTTCCAGCAGGCTCTTCAGTGATACATGTAAAATTGACCAGAGTAATATTGGATTTGACTTTAAAAGGCAATAACCTTATCTTACAAGCCACAATTCAAATCTGGCATAATGAGAGGTGTTCTATGGTTTGTTGTAGTTTTCACTATTGGGTTTTTCAAAATGTGGTCATTTTTCGGAAACCCACTGTCAAGATGCAGTCATCTTTAGGCAGTCAGTGAAAATTGTGACAACTATAAAAGGCCAATCATGATGTGAGGATTTGTACATGCAACATTGAACAGACTAAAACTGGACTGCATCACTTTGAATTGTGACAAAATTATACAAAACACCAATCATGAATGAACTATTTACTTGCTATCAAAACCTGCTCTGTTTTATCGTAAGACCTGTGACCTCTGTCAGTATCTAAACGCGAGAGGCATTTTTAAGAATAATTTCAGTTTAGCTTCATAAGGCAAAGCTTCTCTTTTGACATCAATGTGAACTGAAAGTAAATAAGTATATTTTCCAGTACCATGGCAAATAGAATTAAATTGCAAGGATGCCCGGAGGATGGGGACTCACATTTGAGCAAGATCGTATGTGCCGTGGGATATGGTATGGGTTTTGAAGTTCTCGATCCTTAAGGTATCATTTCTGCCCATGTTGGCATAGTGTTCCCGGTGTGATCCTTAGATGGGGTACCTAAATATGGCAGTGCGTAACACTGGCAGTTTTCCGGCTTTGTTTCACGCCGGTTTTTTTTTGTTTTTTTTGGGGGGGGGGGGGGGGGTATCGATTTTGGTTTGCGTTATCCTTAAATAGGGTGAGGGTTTAAGACCCTTTGCGGCACACACCTGAGCAAGGATGCCTTTAATTGCACCAAGTTAACTTCTTAAACTAGGTCTTTAATTTACACCATGTTTGCAAAAAGATTTCCGTTAAGTTTGATGGTTTTGCAAAGAAAGCAAAAGCAGCATAATTAATGCAACCGTTTTTGCATGCCAAATGCTGACACTTTTGCCTGTATGGCAAATGAGAGTAAATTGAGTGTAAAGGTTCTTTTCTTTTGTAATCAAAGTAAATATGGTGAAAACTTGGTGCAATCTCGTTACAATGCACCGTGTTTTCTTAGGTTCGCACTCGCAGTAAAGGTGCTGGAACGTTTACACGCAAGGCAAATCTTAAGCAAAATATATGTGAAAAGTTCGACATTTGCCTTCAGTGCAAAATTACGGTAAGGCAAATGTCATTTTCCCGGCACATTTGCACGTAAAGATTTGCGGTGAAAAGTTGTGACAAATGCACACTTTTCCTTGCATGGCAAATCAGAGTAACCTACGCATAAATTTACTCCTTTGTTGAGGAAGTAAATGTGGTGAAAACTGTGTGCAAACATTATCTTGCACTCCGTTTGCTTGGGTTTGCACTCGCAGTAAACGTATAACTTTCACACGCAAGCCAAATCTTTAGCAAATGTGTATGTAAAGTTTGACATTTGCCTTCGGTGCAAATTTACGGTAAATTTAAAGCAAATGTCATCTTCCAGACACATTTGCACGTAAAGATTTGCGGTGAAAAGTTGTGACAAATGTACACTTTTCCTTGCATGGCAAATCAGAGTAAACTACCCATAAATTTACTCATTTGTTTAGAAAGTAAATGTGGTGAAAACTGTGTGCAAATAGATTATCTTGCACTATGTTTGCTTGGGTTTGCATTCGCAGTAAACGTATAACTTTTACACGCAAGCCAAATCTTTAGCAAATGTGTGTGTAAAGTTTGACATTTGCCTTCGGTGCAAATTTACGGTAAATTAAAAGTAAATGTCATCTTTACAAATATATGTGATCACATTCACTTTGCAACCAGCGTAAACTTAATTCAAATTTGGATCTCCAAATTTACTTCACATTTGCTCAATTTTCAAACTTGAGTAAATCCAATTTTTCGTCCAGTGCTACCTCCTCTTGTAAGACATCTATCGTCTTCTTCGATTCTTTTAACCCTCTTATTAATTATTAATTCCGGATTTAAGATTCCGGACTCTGGATTCTGGATTCTGGATTCTGGATTCCAGATACCGGATTCCGGATTCCGCATTCCAGATTCCGCAGTCCGGGTTCCGGATTCCATATTTTAGGTAAACCCAACTGGAAAAGCCCTTTTTCTTCAATTTACGTGACGATTTGATCTGGACGTTCCCTTGAGAGAACCGATGTGTTAATCTAATTGGTCAACTCTCAAAAACATGTTGCAAGTTTCGTGTTACAAAGCTGACCTGAAAATATTTTTGACCGTTAATATTACAAGAACGATCTAAACAAAGAGCGGGAAATGGCCAGATTTGATTTGTTTTTTTCTTGTACGTAGCATGGGAAAAAGATATGTACGGGTTTTAGCAAACTCTGTAAACAACAGAATGTCGATATCTTCCCTGGCCTGCCGGCTTGATGGCTCCGATACTCACGCCGACTTCGCCGCGGCACGTTCTTCGCCGATATGTTCTCAATTTTTCAAAACTACAGTATGTGGATTCAGTGTTCCTCAAGAAGATAACTTAAAGGTTATTTAAAAAGACTGAGGTGAGCAATGTTGTACTAATTGTCCTAAGTTACTTACGATCGGCGAACGACGTGCAGACGCGAAAATCCGGCTGAGGTTCGTTTCCAAATAATAGTCTTTCAACTATTAAAGACGATGAACATTCACTAGAGTGAATTAAAACATAGTTTCCTAACCTAAAGTTTATTATAATTATTTGAGCTTTGCGTACAAGAGGTTTGTCTAATTGGCTGATAAGTTTGTGCACGCGTCGCGTGGTAAATAAATTCGAAAATTTTATTTGAAACTAATCTGATCGTGGTAGCGCTGGAACAAAATATATGTTTTGATTTAGACATATTCAAGACAGGTACAATGATCCGAGACTAAATGTCTTATAGAGTCAAAACTTAGATCCAATCCAGGTTCAGCTGGTTAGTAGAGCTGATAATTAAGCACAGCAGAGGAACAGAAATGAAAATAAACATTCCTTTATTAGATGGTTCCATGGTTATTGGCGCCAATTATTAACTGGGGGACAGACGCGGCTAAAACTACAGTAAATGTATGAGATTTTGACTGTCTTTGAACCGCTGTAACGCCGCTAAAAAGAGGCGGATTTCTAGAATGTACCACTACTTTCAACGGTTTTATTGCTGTTGTTCATTCAACAGAAAAAACGGCCATTAACGAATGTACGACGTCCGTAAATTGGAACTATAGATCATTTCATAATTTGCATAATTTTGATCAGAGAGGTTTGTATGAAATCTTAACAATTCGTTTACGGTCGTTATAGCCTGAATCTGTTCTTTATACTTTATGAAAATAATGTCAGTGCAAATGTCTTTTGAAAGACATTTTCGCTGCGGAAATCCACCTCTTGGTAGCGGTGTTACAGCGATTCAAAGCCGATCAAAATTTCATGCATTTACTGTATTTAGTAGCGCTTGCTCCCCAGTTAATTTGGCGCCAATAACCGTGGAACTATCTATTTGAATGAATTTAAATTTTACATAATAGTTTGAAGACAACAATTCATGGCAGATGAGGCAAGTAGCCATTATCATCCTCACATTTACTGGTTAGAATATTTTCTAAGAAATGCCAGTAACTATATAGACAAAATTTTCCCCTATAATTTCATTGAAAACCTCTATGTAACTCTGTGGAATTCTATGGAAGACTCCATTTATTACACGCTTTTTCGCATTTCTATGGAATTCCATGGGTTATCCATCAAACCCCATGGATTTCAATTCCATGGAACTCTATGGAATTCCACGGGGTATTGGGAAACGGAGCTCCATCAAACCCTATGGAATCCCTGACGTATTTTCCATGGAATTCCATTGAACTCCATGGAATTCCATGGGGTTATTTCACACGGGCTGTTTCCGTATCACAGTCACTAGCAGCTAATACACAGTCATTGTATGTAGCACAGTTTTCAGCATCTCACATACAGCCAAACAATCCTGTAACACAGTTTCTATGTCTTCCTCCACAGTCATCAATCTCGGGAATAACTTAGAGACAGAAAGCTTCATAGCACCCGAAAATATAATATTTTCGGGATTAAGTTAACGTTATAATGTGCCAAGATGTGCCATATGAATTACCGTTAATACAGTTGGAATTAGCCGTTTTTATCAGAAGGAAAGTATAGTTACCAGAGCATGTTGTTCCAATCCTGGAGTATCCATTTCTGCAAATGCACAGGTAGGATCCCACAGTATTTTTGCATACAGCAGTGATGTCACAGTCATGTGTGCCGGTTGCACACTCGTCTATGTCTGTCGGAAGAAAAACCAAATGCAATAAGCCAGCTTTAATCGATTTTACACGTTCATTTTAAGAGGGTTGCAACAGTGTTATCACACTTGTAGATTTGATGTCACAGTTAATGGCTTTGGTCTTGTCACTGTTTAAAGGTCTTTGGTAAATTTATTATGGAAAAAGAGCTCGTCGAAATGGGAAACTTTGTATCATTGAGAACTAAAAACTCGAAAAATCGCTTACTATAAAATCCAGGATGTTCCAAGTAAACAATGAAACAAATATCCATATGTTTCCATCAGGAATACTTTTTAATTATCAAACCACTAATGTTTTTACCTTCGTTTAATTTATGAAATATAATGTTTAGACGATGCAAGCTCCTTGAATTTTGTAAATCCGCATTTTTAAAACACTAGTATTATCTAAAGATAAAGCTTTCTGCGCCTATATTTATCCTAAAACAAGGAGTTGGCAATAAACTATTCAAATCAAATGACTTAGGTTTTGAGCTTTCGATTACATCATGGAGCCTTCATTAAGTAATGCAGTTGTGACCTTTGACTACTGAATTGAATCGTTTGTCTCGGTTACTTCATAAAGTGTTGGATATTCTAAGCGAAGAATTAAGCAGGTATCCTTGAGTCTCCACTAGGAATGCTTTTTAATTATCAGATATGTTTGGACTCAAGAATGTTTGTCGTTGTTTCTTTTTTCTTTTTTCTTTTTGTTTTTTTTTTCGTTCTCTTTTTTCCAAACCTTTGCTATCCATTAGTTTATCTGGATCGGAAAACTCTTCATTTTTCTCTGCTTCTGTTCTAGTTTTTCAAAATGTAACTAGCTGAAGAAAAGCCATGTGAAGTTGGTGGATGCCAGTCAACAACTAAAATAATCGTACAGCTTCACTTTTAGCGAGCAAAATGTTCGTGTCGTTTAATTTTGTAAGGTTATTCCAGCGCTGTGAAAATAGTCACACAGCTAGGTTTTTAGCTAGCGAAATGCTCTTGTGATTTAATTTTCCAAGGTTGTTATAGTGCTGTCTATGTTGCTGTGTAACTGGATGATGTTTTGCTGCTGAGAATCTTTAGTTTTCAACCTTTTCTCGGTGGACGTAGGAAGTAACAATAAAAGTATTAAGGTACTTTAGGATTCGTATCTGCTTAGAAAAGCAACGATTTTCTGGGAAATGGTGGTATTATGCATCTCTTCGTTTCGAGTGCTTGCTGACTGGTCTCAAAACTATCGGATTTAAACCCCTTTTTGCCTTTTCTTCGGACATTTATGTCAAAATTGCTTACCTAATAATTTGTGTAGGTAGCTGCGTAATATGTTTGTTACTTGTCTGATTCCTCATCCTTAAGCGTCTCCACGACACCTCGTATATCACTTTCTTTCCATACATGTTTTGTCGTTTTTGACTAGCGGTAAATTCTTTTACGCCTTCATCTAAAAGTAGTTTGGACCCAATAATATTTTTTCCAAACTTTTCCAATCCAACAGTTTATGTGGATCCTAAAATGCTTCGTTTTAATCCTCGCTCGTTTTGGAAGGATGAAACTGGTTCAGTGAAGAAAAGCCATGCGAAGTTTTTGATCGACGGAATGTGCACGGCTTTAGTTTTCGTTAAACTATTGAGGTGTGCTCAAAGAACAATTACAAAATCGCAAAAATCATATGTTATTGGGCTTTCTCCAACACTGAAAATTTAACCTGCTTTATTTCTATTCATTTCTTACTTCCTCCATTACCTTTTTAACATTTATCTACCAGTTTTGTGCTTATTTTTTTATACGCAATTCGCTTTATCGCTTTTGGAAAGAAGAGCACTACTACTCAGGAAGTTCTTCGTCCAGGAATTGTCGCTGTCGGAAGTGGTAGAAAAAAAAATAACTGTCAAAGTTACGAAAAACATCACACATAATCCTAGTTACCAGTGCACGTTGCTCCATTGCCGATGAATCCTAAGGTGCAGGTACAGTTGTAGGACCCCACAGTGTTAGAACACACAGCATTGACGTCACAATCATGGGTATTGCTTGCGCATTCGTCAGTATCTTATAGAGACAGTAAAAAATACCAGGATAACTAAGAATAATTTTTATTCGGAACAAATTCTAAAACGTATTCCTGTACGTTTTGAAAAAAGAAAAAAATATATAAACTAGTAAGAAGGATAGTAAAACCAAATAGATATATGGATAAATAAATATATACGTGTCAGTAAAGAATTACGATAAATAAGGCTACTGCTAATGGATATAGAACTTAATATAACAGAACTATAATTTTGCGTATACGCTAATTAATTTTGTATGGGTGCGAACTGCTTCGTCTATGACACCTTTACATTTTAAACGCCGGTTCTCCATATATTTGATTTTTTTAGCATTTCACTCCGGTTATTTTACTACATAAACAGAGATACTTAGCCAAAAACGTGACAAGAAGACATTTAACTAGTTTCTCGTATTCACTGAAGTGTGTTCTCAGTAAAATATAAACTTGTTTCGACTTGGCACACTTTTTTGGTCAAAGAAAGAAGCTTTTATTTTCAGGACTTGAGCTAAGCTGAGACAAAACGCTTGGAAGTTTGCACACATTTTGTTTTCCGTACGGCCTGTGTTAAGATGAGATGATGATGATTTATTTGACTCAGCTTAGTGTCCAGCATCTGTAGGTTACAAAGGCGAAAGGGCTGAGCAATAACCGTAAGAAAATAAATAATAAAAGCCTCAATCGAACCAAAATCAGCGATAGTCCGCGCGCTCAGCAAGCTGGTTGCTTGTTTAGTTTACTGTTACCGAAAGGCTGTTCGTAAACAAGTAGCTTCAACAGAGCCAGCCTTAATCGATTTTATAAGTTCATTTAAAAAGGGATGCTGTAGCGGCCCTAGTGCGCCGCTAGGTTTCCAAGGATGTCACGTTGTGTGACAGCCCAGTTACGTCCTGGTTTGTTGTGCCTGAGCAGTTAGTTGTTCAGTTCTTAGCTTTCAATCATACAGTCTGTGTTCAAGCCCGGAAAGGTGTAAGCAGTCTACGCAGAAGCTTTAACAGCAGTAAATGAAGACGAATCGCACTGAAAACCACCCACGGGCTTCGTAAACGTTGCAGATAGTTTTTTGTACGACCAAGAACCTTCCATTGCCAACGTCCCTCTTCTTTCTCATGCTTCTGTTATTGTCACGCAGACTTCAGTTTCAGTACCCTTCACACAGACTTTA
>JAEMWC010000007.1:625000-627500 GCA_016490735.1 Pachyseris speciosa
ATAACCGTTAATACAGTTGGAGTTAACCGTTTTATCAGAAGGAAAGTATACTTACCAGAGCATGTTGTTCCAATCTTGGAGTATCCATTTCTGCAAATGCACAAGTAGGATCCCACAGTATTTTTGCATACAGCAGTGATGTCACAGTCATGTGTGCCGGTTGCGCACTCGTCTATGTCTGTCGGAGGAAAAACCAAATGCAACAAGCCAGCTTTAATCGATTTTATACGTTCATTTTAAGAGGGTTGCAACAGTGTTATCACACTTGTAGATTTGATGTCACAGTTAATGGCTTTGGTCTTGTCACTGTTTAAAGTTCTTCGGTAAATTTATTATGGAAAAAGAGCTCGTCGAAATGGGAAACTTTGTATCATTGAGAACTAAAAAATAGAAAAATCGTTAACTATAAACTCTAGGACGTTCCAAGCAAAGAATTAAATAGGTATCCATGAGTTTCCATCAGGAATAGTTTTAAATTATCCAACCACTAATGTTTTTACCTTCGTTTAATTTATGAAATATAATGTTTAGACGGTACAAGCACCTCAAATTTTGTAAATGCGCATTTTTAAAACACTAGTATTATCTAAAGATAAAGCTTTCTGCGCCTATATTTATCGTACAAACAAAGAGTTGTCAATAAACTATTCAAATCAAATGACTTAGGTTTTGAGCTTTCGATTACATCATGGAGCCTTCATTAAGTGATCCAGCTGTGACCTTTGACTACTGAATTGAATCCCTTGTCTCGACTACTTCATTAACTCTCGGATATTCCAAGCAAAGAATTAAACAGGTATCCTTGAGTTTTTATCCTTTGACGTTTGTCGCTGTTTCTTTTATTTATTTATTTTTTCTTTTTTCCAAAACTTTGCTATCCATTAGTTTATCTGGATTGGAAAACTCTTCATTTTCCCTGCTTCTGCTCAAGTTTTTCGAAACGTAATTAGCTGAAGAAAACCCATGTGAAGTTGCCGGATGCCAGTCAACAACAAAAATAATCGTACAGCTTCACTTTTAGCGAGCGAAATGTTCGTGTCGTTTAATTTTGTAAGGTTATTCTAGCGCTGTAAAAATAGCCACACAGCTAGGGTTTTAGCTAGCGAATGCTCTTGTGATTTAATTTTGGAAGGTTGTTATAATGTTGTTTTTTTTTTTTGCTGTGTAACTGGATGATGTTTTGCTGCTGAGAATATTCAGTTTTAAACCCTCTCTCAGTAGACGAGGGAAGTAGCAATAAAAGTAGCAAGGTACTTTAGGATTAGTATCTGCTTAGAAAAGCAACGATTCTCTGGGAAATGGTGGTATTATGCATCTCTTCGTTTCGAGTGCTTGCTGACTGGTCTCAAAACTATCGGATTTGGAGCCCATTTTGTCTTTTCTTCGGACATTTATGTCAAAATTGCTTACCTAATAATTTGTGTAGGTAGCTGCGTGATATGTTTGTTACTTGTCTGATTCCTCAACCTTAAGCGTCTCCACGACACCTCGTATATCACTTTCTTTCCTTACATGTTTTGTTGTTTTTGACCAGCGGTAAATTCTTTTACGCCCTAATCTAAAAGTAGTTTGGACCCAATAATATTTTTTCCAAACTTTTCCAATCCAACACTTTATGTGGATCCTTAAACTCTTCGCTTTAATTCTCACTCGTTTTGGAAGGATTAAACTGGTTCAGTGAAGAAAAGCCATGCGAACTTTTTTATTGACGGAGTGTGCACGGCTTTAGTTTCGTTAAATTATTGAGGTGTGCTCGAAGAAAAATTACAAAATAGCAAAAATCATATCCTATTCAGCTTTCTCCAACATTAAAAATTTAACCTGCTTTATTTCTATTCTTTCCTTACTTCCTCCATTACCTTTTTAGCATTTATCTTTCAGTTTTCTGCTTATCTTCTTATACGCAATTCGCTTTCTTGCTTTTGGAAAGAAGAGAACTACTACTCAGGAATTTCTTCGTTCAGGAATTGTCGTTGTCGGAATCGGTAAAAAAAAAAAAAAAAAACTTCAAAGTGACGAACAACATCACACATAATCCTAGTTACCAGTGCACGTTGTTCCATTGCCGATGAATCCTAAGTTGCAGGTACAGTTGTAGGATCCCACAGTGTTAGAACACACAGCATTGACGTCACAATCATGGGTATTGCTTGCGCATTCGTCAGTATCTTATAGGGACAGAAAAAAATACCAGGATAACTAAGAATTATTTTCATTCGGAACAAATTCTAAAACGTATTTTTGTACCTCTTGAAAAAAGAAAAAACATATATAAACTAGTAACAAGGATAGTAAAAATGAATATATAAATGGATAAATAAATATATACATGTCAGAAAAGAATTACGATAAATAAGGCTACTGCTTGGCTGAAATTGCAAAGCAAGAAACTTAAATCAGTTGTTATCTGCGTATCATATCGACCACCTGACTGTCCATTGTCTTGCTTTGAAGATCTTCTCAAACCTAATTTTATCCACTCACTTACTCTCAACAAGCC
>JAEMWC010000007.1:632500-670000 GCA_016490735.1 Pachyseris speciosa
GTTCCTGCCACACAGACTTCAGTTTCAGTTCCTTCAACGCAGTCTTCAGTTTCGGTTCTTAGCACCCAGACCAGTTTCAGTTCAGCCACGCAGAGTTGAGTTTTAGTTTCTGCCACACAGACTTTAGTTTCAGTCCCCGCCACGCAGAGTTCAGTCTAAGTTCCCTTCCACACAGACTTTAGTTGCAGTTCCTGCTACACAGACTTCAGTTTTAGTTCCTGTCACACAGACCTCAGCTTTAGTTTTTGCCACGAAGACTTCAGTTTCAGTTCCCGTCACACAGACCTCAGTTCAGCTCCTGAAACGCAGAATTCAGTTGCACTTCCCTTCACGCAGACTTCAGTTTCAGTTCCTGCCAAGCAGACCTCAGTCTCAGTTGCTGAGAAGCTGATTTTGTTTCAGATCCTGCCACGCAGACTTTAGTTTGAGTTCCTGCCACACAGACTAGCATTGCAGTTCCTGCCAAACAGACTTCATTTTGAGTTCCAGCCACACATACTTTAGTTTGAGTTCCTGTCACACAGACTAGAGTTGCAGTTCTTACCACACGCCCTTCACGCATATCTCAGTTTCAGTTGTTACCACAGAGACTTCAGTTTTAGTTCCGGCAACACTGACTTCAATTTTAGTTCTTGCCACGCAGATTTAAGTTTCGGTTCCCGTTACATAGACTTCAGTTCAGTTCCTGCAGCGCCGACTTCAGTTGCACATCCCGTCACGCAGAGTTTAGTTTCAGTGCCTGCCACGCAGACTTCAGTTTAAGTTTCTGCCGAGCCGACATCAGTTTTATTTTCCGTGATGCCCACTTCAGATTCAGTTCCTACCACGCAGACCTCAGTCTCAATTCCTGCCACGCAGACTTCAGTTTTAGCACCTATCACGCAGATTTCAGTTTCAGTTCCGGTCACGAGAACTTCAGGTTGAGTTCTTGCCACACAGATTTTAGTTTCAGTTCTTACCATTCAGACTTAAGTTGCATATTCCGTCACCCAGACGTCAGTTTCAGTTCCTGCCACGCAGACCTCAGTCTCAATTCCTGCCACGCAGACTTCAGTTTTAGCACCTGTCACGCAGATTTCAGTTTGTTTCTGCCAAGAAGACGTTAGTTTTACTTCCTTAGACAGAAACGTCTGATTTAGTTCCTGCCAGAAGACTTTAGTTTCGGCTCCTGTCATGCAGACTTCAGTTTCAGTTCCTGCCACAGAGACTGCAGTTTTAGTTACTGCCACAAAGGCATGAGTTGCAGTTTCCGTCACGCAGACGTCAGTTTCAGTTCCAGCCACGCAGACTTTAATTTCAGTTCCTACCATAAAGACGTTAGTTTTAGTTCCTGCCACGAAAACGTCAGTTTCAGTTCCTGCCACACAGACTTCATTTTCAGTTTCTGCCACGTTCAATTCAATTGCAGTTCCCGTAACGCAGACTTCAGTTTCTGTTCTTGCCACCCATATTTCAGTTTCAGTTCCTGCCAAACTGACTTTAGTTTCAGTTTCTGCCACACATACTTAGATAGCAGCTCCCGTCACGCAGACTTCACTTTTAGTTCCTTCCACGCAGAATTCAGTTCAGTTCCTGCCACACAGACTTCACTTGCACTTCCCATTACGCAGACTTCAGTTTTAGGTCCTACCACATAAAAAAAATTAAGTTTCAGTTCCTGTCACTCAGACTTCAGTTGCACTTCCCGTCACGAAGGCTTCAGTTTTTGTTCCTGCCACACTGACTTTAGTTTAGGTACCTGCGACACAGACTTCAGTTTTAGTTCCTGCCACGCAGACTTAAGTTTCAGTTCCTGCCACACAGACTTTAGTTTCAGCTCCTGAAACGCAATCTTTAGTTTCAATTCCTGGTACGCAGAATTCAGTTTCAGTTCCAGCTACACAGACTTCAGTTGTAGTTCCTGCCACACAGACTTCAGTTTTAGCTCCTTCCACACAGAGTTTAGTTTCAGTTCCTAACACGCAGACTTCAGTTTTAGGTCCTGCCACGCAGACTTTAGCTTCAGTTCCTGCCACGCAGAGTTTAGTTTCAGTTCCTATATACCACGCAGACTTCAGTTTAGTTCCTATCACGCAGATCTCAATTTCTGTTCCTGCCACACTGACTTCAGCTATTGCTTCTGCCAAACCAAGTTTTAGTTTTAGTTCCTGCCACGCAGAGTTTAGTTTTAGTTTTTAGGCACGCAGACTTCAGTTTTAGTTCTTGCCACACAGACTTCAGTTTCAGTTCTTGCCAGGGAGACTTCAGTTTAGTTCCTGCCAGGAAGACTTCAGTTGCTCTTCCCGTCACGCACACCTTAGTGTAAGTTCCTGCCATGCAGACTTAACTTTCAGTGCCTTCCAAGCAGACTTCAGTTTCAGTTCATGTCAACAGACTTCGATCAGTTTTAGTTCCTGCGACGCAGACGTCAGTTTCACTTCCTGCAACGCAGAATTTAGCTTAGTTTCTGCCAAAAGACTTCAGTTGCACTTTTTGTCACCTAGACTTCAGTTTCTCCTCCTGTCAGGCAGACTTTATCTTTATTTCCTGTCACACAGAGTTTAGGTTCAGTTTCTGTCACACAGACTTCAGTTTAATTCCTGCCACGTGGACTTTAGGTTCAGTTCCTGCTACGCAGACTTCATTTTCAGTTCCCGCCACACATACTTCAGTTGCAGTTCCTGCTACGCAGACTTCAAATTTAGCTCCTTCCACACAGAGTTTAGTTTCAGTTCCTAACACGCAGACTTCAGTTTTAGGTCCTGCCACGCAGACTTTAGCTTCAGTTCCTGCCACGAGGAGTTTAGTTTCAGTTCCTATATACCACGCAGACTTCAGTTTAGTTCCTATCACGCAGATCTCAATTTGTGTCACACAGACATTACTTTTAGTTCCTGCCACACTAATTTTTAGTTTTAGTTCTTGCCACCCAGGAGTTCAGTTTAAGTTCTTGCCACACAGTCTTCAGTTTTATTTTTTGCCACGCAGACTTAAGTTTAGTTCCTGCTACGCAGACCTCAGTTGCTCTTACAGTCACGCACACTTCAGTTTCAGTTTCTGCCACTCAGACTTAACTTTTAGTTCCATCCAAGCAGACTTCAGTTTTAGTTCGTCTTAAACAGACTTCAGTTTCAGTACCTGAAACGCAACTTTCTGCCCAGTTCCTGCCACTAAAACTTCAGTAGCACTTCTTGTTACCCAAACTTCAGTTTTAGTTCCTGCCACGCAGATTTCAGATTGAGTTCCTGTCACGCAGATCTGAGGTTTAGTCTCTACCACACAGACTTCAGTTTTAGTTTCTGCCGAGCAGACTTTAGTTTTAGTTCCTGCCACACTGACTTAAGTTTTAGTACTTGCCACGCAGACTTCAGTTTTGTTACCTGTTTGGCATACTTCAGTTTCAGTACCTGCCACGCAGACCTTAGTTTTACTTTCTGCCACACACTCTTCAGTTTCAGTTCCTGCAATACAGTCTTCAGTTTAAGTTCCTGCCACACAGACTTTAATTTCAGTTCCTGCTATAAAGGCGTTAGTTTTAGTTCCTGCCACGAAAACTTCAGTTTCAGTTCCTGCCACACAGACTTCAGTTGTAGTTCCCGTAACGCAGACTTTAGTTTCAGTTCTTGCCACGGAGACTTTTTTTTTAGTACCTGTTACCCAGACTTCAGTTGCAGTTCCTTCCACGCGGACTTCATTTTCAGTTTCCGCCACACAGACTTCAGTTTTAGTTCCTGCTACGCAGACTTCTGTTTTAGTACCTGTTACGGAGATTTTAGTCTTCGTTTTCCTGCCCCGTGGACTTCATTTTCAGTTTTCTTGCCACGCAGACTTTAGTCTTAGTTCCTGCCACGCAGAGTTCACTTTCAGTTCGCGACACGCAGACTTTGGTTTCAGTTTCTTCGACGCAGACTTCAGTTTCAGTATCTGTCGCGCTGACTTTAGTTTCAGTTCCTGTCACGCAGACTATATTTCCTGACACCGAGTTATCATGTCCCGCAGCAGAAACTTCAGTCGCTATTAGTGGGTCTTTAACTTTTGTCCTACAGTTATCAGTCCCATCATGGTTAATAGAGGGAGATGGTTAGGAAACCTAGCAAAGGTCTTTGTTTTATGTTTTTGTTTGCTATTTTGTGGGTTGACCCTGCACAAATAACAATAGGTGGTTACGCGTGTTCATGCAACTAACCAATGGAAACATTGCGATTATGTAATTCATGCATATTACATGAGTGCAAAACAAAAGATGTGCAGGGTCATGGACCTTTGATGTTCGCCGGGCTTCATAACCATTTCTCTCTATTAACTATGGTCCCATCAACACTATTGGCTGCGCCATTTACTCAATATCTAGGTCTACATTCACATGATTTCGTATCATAGTCAGTAGCAGCTAACACATACAGTCACCTGTCACTGTGACACAGTCATCAGCGTCTGATAGGGAGCCATCCATTCCAATCCAATCCATCCAATCCTTTTTCATGTCTTCCAACACAGTGATCAGTCCCGGGAATAATTTTGAGACAGAAAGCTTCATAGCAACCGAAAAAATATTTTTTTCGTAATTAAGCTAAAGTTATAATGTGCCAAGATGTGCCATATGAATTACCTTAATACAATTGGAGTTAGCCGTTTTTTTCAGTAGGAAAGTATAGTTACCAGAGCATGTTGTTCCATTCCCGGAGTATCCATTTCTGCAACTGCACAGGTAGGATCCCACAGTATTATTGCATACAGTAGTGATGTCACAGTCATGTGTGCCGGTTGTGCACTCGTCTATGTCTGTCGGAAGAAAAACCAAATGCAACAAGTCAGCTTTAATTTTACACGTTCATTTTAAAAGGGTTGCGACACGTTATCACACGCGTAGCTTTGATGTCCCAGTTAATGGCTTTGGTCTTGTCACTGTTTAAATTTCATGGGTAAATTCATTATGGAAAAAGAGCACGTCGAAATGGGAATCTTTGTATGATTACGAACTAAAACATGTCGATAACTATAAACTCTAGAGTGTTCCGAGCAAAGAATTAAATAGGTATCCTTAAGTTTCCATTAGGAAAACTTTTTAATTATGAAACCATTGATGTTTTTACCTTCGTTTATAATGTTTAGATGATGTAAGCGCTTTGAATTTTGTAAATAAGCGTTTTTAAAACATTAGTATTATCTAAAGATAAAGCTATCTTCTAAACGTCTGTTGGCCGAAGCTAAGAAAGTATTACTACACCTCAGTTGCACTTGAAAGAAAAATTCAAATTCAAATACTTTCAACATACATTTTGAAATTCACAAAACTAGTTTCGATGTGTAACAACAGCCTCATCAGTTGATCTTACAATGTACCGTTGGTCGCGTGTAACTAACCAAAACACTCAAACCAAACACTCCGCGGGCGCAACGTACTTAAAATTCAAATTTCGAAAACGTGTTCCACGAACAGAGTCACCAAATTTCCCCGTATCAGCTACACTGACAACGCAGCTCTAGGGATGCGGATATAGTTCCACTCGCTTTTCGTTTTCATTAGTCGGTGGTCCTCGACTCTACCAATCATTACAGACTCTGTGACCTGCCTCAGCATCGCATCGTCCCGAATCACTCCTGTCACATTCATCACGAATTGCACCATCTTTCCTCTATGTCGTTCACAGCAATCTTTCCACATTAAAGAGCCATCTTCCCGTCGTTGAAGGGCTCCCACGTGCGTAAGCACTGCGTGATGTTTCCCCAATATATCTGCATTGGCAAGCTTGGCAAACCAGTTCATACGTCACACCAGTACTCTGGCAAGAGCCCTTTCCATCAGCTCGGCATACCATGCAGTGTTGCTTCACACACGTCCTTGTTCTGAATGGGTCCGATTTTTTCAACAGGGTTTTGATGGCTGCCCTAGACCGCTCAACAACCTTGATTCGAAACCCGGCTTTCCTGATCTCATTCGTGTAGCGATGTTTTAGCTGGGAACCAGGCGTTGTTGGTACAAAAATCACGCTCTTGCATCCGTCCCCTTTAAACCAGGTCCCGCGTTTACTCCGTCGTGTTCGTGCCCGTTCGTTTATTCTCCACTCTCTCGGCCTGTACAGAGGTTTTTCTCCACATGCGTCCAACTGCACAAGGCGGTTGTAAGCAGCCAAAGCTGAACGCACTACCTCTTCCCGGAAACGCTTTTTGTAACTGGAGAACTGGAGGCGTAACATCATGTGGTTAGCATGATGAACAACGTTTTGCCAGGGAAGCTCCCGGCTACAATTGGGAAAAATTCTCAACAGTTCTTGCGTGAGTATTTTTCTCTTGCAGTTCCACGGTAAAGTTGACCTCGCCTTGACCACTGCCTTAGAAGCTACATCCTTGCTGTAAAACTCATGGAGTACAAGCTTCACATCACGCTCTCTCCCTTCACCATCAACAATTCTCCTATTCTCTATCCAGACCTTCAAGTCGAGTATGGGTAACTTTCCGTCCTCATGTTTCGATGGGTAATCAACTTCCAGCTTAATTGAAGAGAATATGCTTTTCCAATCGATTGCAGCATTTCCATGCACTTCTTATCCACTTTGATGTTCGTTTCCTGTCCCGCAACACGCCCTTCGGAAACTACACCATTCTCTATAAACATGAGACCAGCTCTTGGAACTTCCACAATGACATTTATGTCATCCACGTATCTCTTGTACATACGTATCTCTATGCTATTGACCTCCAGCTTCTCCATAAATTTCCTGTGCCACCAAATAATAAACAGCTGAGCCACGACTCCTGTGAGCTCAAGACCTATGGAGCCTCCCGCTGATTGTAGTCTTACCTGATTGTCAAGGGTATAGAGGTAGTTTTTCATGATAAACAGCAGGACTATCTTCAAAGCTTCTGTGAACATCCTTCTGGTGGTAGCCTCATCAGACTGCTCAACTGCCAGTAACCAAGTTTTTAATCGCTTGATCCTGTTCTCGTCTAGCGTACAACCGCACGTTGATGAGGCTGTTGTTACAGCGAAACTAGTTCTGTAAATTTCAAAATGCGTGTTGAAAGTATTTTAATTTTAATTTTTCTTTCAAGTGCAAATGAGGAGAAAGATAAAGCTGTCTGCACCTATATTCATTCTACAAACAAGGAGTTGTCAATATAGTATTCAAATCACACGACTGAAGTTTCGAGCTTTCGATGACATCATGACGCCTTCATTAAGTGATCCAGTTGTGACCTTTGACTACTGAATCGAATCCCTTGTCTCGGTTACTTCATAAACTCTCGGATGTTCCAAGCAAATAATTAAACATGTATCCTTGAGTTTCCACCAGGAATGCTTTTTAATTATCAGATATGTTTGGACTTAAGAACGTTTGTCTCTGTTTATTTTTTTCTTTTTTCCAAACCTTTGCCATTCACTAGTTTATCTGGATCGTATAACTCTTCATTTTCCTTGCTTCTGCTCAAGGTTTTCGAAATGTAATTAGCTGAAGAAAAGCCACATAAAGTTGATCGATGCCAGTCAACAACAAAATAATCGTACAGCTTCACTTTTAGCGAGCGAAATATTTGTGTCATTTAATTTTATAAGGTAATTCTAGCGCTGTAAAAATGACCACGCAGCTCCGCTTTTAGCTTACGAAATGCTCTTGTGATTAAATTTTGCAAGGTTGTTACAGTGTTGTCTTTATTGCTTTGTAACTGGGTGATGTCTTGCTGCTGAGCTTCTTTAATTTTAAACCCTTTCTCGGTGGAAGTGGGAAGTAACAATAAAAGTAGCAAGGTACTTTAGGATTTGTATCTGCTTAGAAAAGCAACGATTTTCTGGGAAATGTTGGTATTATGCATCTCTTCGTTCCGAGTGATTGCTGACTGCAACAACACTTTATTCATATTTCCATTACACGGTTTGTAAAACTTATTAAATAATTAGCAACTTAACACATAGAATATTCAATTACAATTTAAACTAAAAATTATACATAGAAGGAAATGCCTAGCAGCTAGATAACCGTAAGGATTTTGAGCTAGCAGCTAGCTCTTTGAAGGTAGTTTCGAATGTAAGGACATCACAATAACGAGACATACACAACATCGTGAGACATACACAACACACCACAAAAGAGAAAAAAAAAAAGAAAACTCATAGATGGCATGAAAAGAAAAGAAAACAGTCATAATAGTGCACGGCCATACGATTATAATAATTTCAGTATGTTAATTGTTCGGCTGGTCTCAAAACTATCGGATTTGTACCCCTTTTTGTCTTTTCTTCGGACATTTATGCCAAAATTAATTGCTTACCTCAATAATTTGTCTAGGTTGCTGCGTGATATGTTTGTTACTTGTCTGATTCCTTAAGCTTTTCCACGACACCTCGTATATCGCTTTGTTTTCTTACAATGTTTTGTTGTTTTTGACCAGCAGTAAATTCTTTTACGCTTTCATCTGAAAGTAGTTTGGACCCAAGAATGTGTTTTTCCGAACTTTTCTAATTTAATACTTTAGTGTAGATTCTAAAACTCTTCGTTTTCATCCTCGCTCGTTTTAAACGGAGAAAACTTGTTCAATGAAGAAACGCCATGCGAAGTGTTTGATCGACCGACTGTGGACTCCTTTAGTTTTCGTTAAACTATTGAGGTTTGTCTCCAAGAACAATTACAAAATAGCAAATATCATATGTCATCAAGCTTTTTCAAACATTGAAAATTTTACCTGCTTTATTTCTATTCTTTCCTTACTCCATCTATTACCATTTTAACATTTATCTTTCAGTGTTGTGCTTATTTTCCCAGACGCATTCCGTTTTATCGCTTTTGGAAAGAAGAGAGCTACTACTTAGCAAGTTCTTTGTCCAGGAATTGTCGCTGTCGGAAAAGGTAAAAATGACAAAAAAAAAAAAAAGGAAAAAAAAACCTTCAAAGTTACGAACAACATCACAGATAATCCTAGTTACCAGTGCACGTTGTTCCATTGCCGATGAATCCTGAGGTACAGGTACAGTTGTAGGACCCCACAGCGTTGGAACACACAGCATTGACGTCACAATAATGGGTATTGCTTGCGCATTCGTCAGTATCTTATAGAGACAGAAAAAAATACCAGGATAACTAAGAATAATTTTTATTTGGAACAAATTCTAAAACGTATTTTTGTACCTCTTCCAAAAAGAGAAAAAAATATATAAACTAGTAACCAGGACATTAAAAATAAATAGATAAATGGATAGATAAGTATATATATGTCAGATAAATAGGGTTACTGCCAATGGATATATATAGAACATAATATAATATAACTATAATTTTGCGTATACGCTAATTATATTTAAATATGAGTGCCAACTGCTTCGTCTATGACTCCTTTCCATTTTAAACACCGGTTCTCCAGATAGTTAAGGATTTTAGCATCTCACGCGGGCAATTTTACCACATAAACAGAGATACTTGGCGAAAAACGTGACAAGAAAACATTTAACTAGTTTTTTTTGTATTTACTGACGTGTGTTCTCAGTAAAATATAAACTTGTTTCGACTTGGCGCACTTTTTTGATCAAAGAAAGGAGCTCTTATTTCCAGGAGTCAGCTTGAGCTAAGCTAAAGCAAAACGCTCGGAAGTTTGCACACGTTTTGTTTTCTGTACGGCCTGTGTTCATCATTTGTAGGTTACAAAGGCGAAAGGGCTAAGCAATAACCGTAACAAAATAAATAAAACATCAATCGAACCAAAATCGGCGATAGTCCGCACGCTCATTAACTTGGTTGCTTGTTTAATTTACTGTTACTGAAAGTAAGGTTGTTCGTAAATAAGTAACTGCAACAAGCCAGCTTTAATCGATTTTACAAGTTCATTTAAAAAGGGTTGCTGTAGCTGACCTAGTGTGCTGCTAGGTTTGTAAACATGTCACGTTGTGTGACAGCCCGATTACGTCATGCTTTATTGGGTTTTTTGTCCTTTATTTATGTTTTCGTTCGTTTACAGTTCCTTGTTTTGTTATTTTACTTTTAACAGTTCTAGATGTAGGTGGTGTAGGAGTGAATTGTAAGGTGTGAGAAGAGAGAGATCACGAATAAACGTAGGCTGTTTAAGCCAAATGGGTTTTGTGCTTTGTATCACGGAAACTTAACCTGTTCAAGCCAAATGGGTTTTGTGCTTTGTTCGAACTCGCGCCAGTAGATTCAAAAGTCTTTCCGTTGGAATATTTCGTTGTGAACAGTGTCGATAAACACACAAACTTGGATCAGTATTCTGAGGCCCATTCGTTTTTGAAAGATGGCCGAAAAGGGCCGCTTACGTCGTAAGCTCCTCGTGGTTGAGAATTTGATCACCGAGTGAAGCAATCGTGGGGAATACAGAAGTGGTAAAGGATTCAGCAGACAAAACGATACACGAATTTGTGAATTGGTTGAATCGAACTAAAGAACCAGAGGAGATAAATGAAATTACTAAGAAACAACATGAACTTCAAAGCTCACGGGAGAAAATTCGTGCCGCTATTTCTGATCGCTTAGAGCGCCTGGAATTAAAGGAAGAGATAAAATCAAACTCGTCACGTGCGTCTCGTAAATTAAAGCTCTTACAACTGTTGTCTCAGAATTCATGGTCACCAAGAGATGCTCTGCTCGGAATAAAAGCCAGCCGCTATGGAACAGAAATTTTTTCCAACACAATCAAAAAGCAAGATAAAACACTCGCCAAGTTAAAGCTACTAAAGGAGCCCAGTGAACATATGGCCGAAGACGCAGTCTACGCAAAAGCTTTAACTGCAGTAAATGAAGACAAATCGCTTTCAAAGCCACTAACGGGCTTCGAGTTTCTTGTTCGACCAAGAACCATCCGTTGCCAACGTGTCTCTTCTATCTCATGCTTCAGTTCCTGTCACACAGACTTCAGTTTCAGTTCCTTCCAGGCAGACTTCAGTTTCAGTTCCTGCCACCCAGAGTTCAGTTCAATTCCTGCCACGCAGACTTCAGTTTTAGTTCCTGCCACGCAGAATTTAGTTAGAGTTCCTGCCACACAGACTTCAGTTTCGGTTCCTGTCACGCAAACTTCAGTTTCAATTCCTGCCATGCAGACTTCAGTTTCAGTTCCTGCCACGCAGGACGCCACACCCCTCGTCAATTTGCTCCTCGGGATGTGGCGTCTCCGGTGATTATTTAATCAGCCCACACCTTACTACTCAGAAGGGCGCCAAAAGACGACACCGTGAGGGCAGCATTGAATAAAACGACACCGACCGGAGGAGTGGCCAAATCATCGGGGGTCACCCTATTAGAGAGAGGGGTGGAGGTAGAATTTCAGATTTGGTGCGATAAGTCCTTGGGGCGTGCAGAAAGCGCCCCCCTGTCGCTGCCCCTCGGAAGGAATCTTCAACAAATTGGCATGAAGTTTTTCTACCGTTGATTGATAGACCTCCAAATATTCAATTTTTTTAACCGTGGTGAGAGAGCTCCAAACTGAAATTGATGAATGTTTTTTAATAAACATTTTAACCATCGCGGAAGCATGACTCGTTTGCATTTCTTTTTGGAAGATCTCCATAACGAGAAAAAAATCACCTTGGGGTTTCATTCTTGAAAACGAGGACAACGATTTTATTGAGCGCTGTTCGTGTATAATTGTGGAGGCTTATAAAAAAAACTAAAGCCGACAGTTCAAGGGTTTTTTACTTGGCTGGCTACATAAATCAAATTTTGATCCCTGATTGATTTTGAGGCAGAAACGTGAAGGAAGGATGTGTGGTCAGCGTATTAAAGAATGGGACTCGTTGGTATAAGTGATAGGAGCAATCACCAGGACAAATCTTATCGGTATTGTAATATTTTTTGTGCTTAATTTGTTAGCCTATAAAAAAAAGGGGGGTGTGGGGGGTATAATGGCAGACTTGAAGCGCTACAATGTGAGGTGCGCGTTGATTGGAGAGATAGACAAGTGGTTGGGAAAGGAATTTGAGGATTCCATGGACAAACCACTGATGCGTTATGTGCGAGACTTATTGAAAAGCGACATGTCCCCATGGCAGTACATCAAGAAAACAAAGGGAAACCCATTTCATAGAGAATGTGCCCTTTTATCTTACAGGGTTCTTCATTCCCTCTTCGAAGAACAAAAGGTTTTTATGAAAACGTGGTTGACCGATGAGGGATTTTATGATACACATTGAATTTTTGCGCCAAGATATAAATGGCTTTGACTGCTGTCCTCAAAAACTTCGAAATTTTTTTGGTGAGGCGCCCATCTGCTTCAAAACAGGTCTTTTTTTTTTTTTTTTACCAAAATAACAATTTGTATGGACCGCTGTAAAAATTGTATTTTGAATGGGTTGCGTTGGTCCTGTTTTTGCGAAGACGAAGTTCACAGATTATATTATTAAATTGAAGAATTTAAAGAATCTGACATGAGGTTTTGGGGGGAATTCATTTTGAAGAACCATTTTCAAAAGCATCAAAATAAAAAAAAATCAATTAAATTTTATTTCCCAGATATAATGGATCACATTAGCCATTTCCCACTAGAGATAAGAAAAAAACTCTTTCCTTTAATATCGAAGGACAACAGGAAAGAAGAAGGGAAATTGGTTGGTCCACGATCCGATAATGAACTTTTGGCACCTTTTTTTCGGTTTATTTATCCCCTTTTTTGGTAAGCAAGAGATAAATTTTGTACGCCCCTTTAAAGAGAAGGTATGTTAGGTTGATGAGAGTCCACTGTGAAGGGAAAGGTGAAGGAAAGGTCAGCAGGTGTGGTGATTGTCACAACCCTGATGAGACATTTTCATCGGGTGAGGGACAGTGTCCCAAAGAGGGTTTGTGTGTGAAATGTTTGAAGAATAGAGTTCTCCATCCACTTCATTACGATTTGAGAAAATTTATTGAAGATGATAATTTCGAAACCTTTTGGATAGGTGGTTTGGGGTGTGTGGATGAATTAGAACTTGAAGAAAACTTCGATTTGGATTGTTTGAAAGAAAGACCACAAAGAGTGAACAAAGGTTGGGATAAAATTCACACAGAGCTTTTTCAAAATATCCCATTTTGTGGGATAAATTTTGAACAACAAACAAAAGTGACATTTTTTGAAAAAGGCCCTTGCAAAGAAAACTGTCAGAAGTGTGGTTTGTGTGTTTTATGTTTGTTTGAATGCTCAATTGAGCACCCTCTTCCTTCAAAATAGCTCGAGCCTAAATTTGAAAAATATTGGGTTGAATTTCATCTTGTTGATCAAAATGAATATGGTTATTTATTTGACTTTTGGGAACCAAACTATGAAAGTTTTAGAAAAACCAAGAAAGTTGATAAGCAAACCTTGGATTACATTTTGAAATCTGTTTATGAAATATGTTGAAGATGAAAAAAATTATAAAAGAGGAAAAAGGAAATAACTTTCAACGGTTTGTTAAAAAATATTAATCAATTTAAACTTTTATGATTCCTTATTATATGAAAGGTGAGTCAGTCGAACAAATAATAGCCTAAAGGAACAAGATGGGCTGGCCCCAAATCCACAAAGAGTCTAAAATGGACTGGGCATTTTACTTTCTCCCAAGGATTTGTGGAAAAAAAGGGTTGATGGTTTTTATGGTTATTGGGAAACTGATAAGGAAAGTGATGAGGAAAAAGATACGAAAGTGGCACGGAAAGTGGCACGGAAAGCGGTACGGGAAGCGGCATGGGAAGCTGCACGGAAAGCGACGCGGAAAGTATTACCCCCAGTTAAATAATAGCAACCTAAATTATATGGATATCTTGGTAGCTGTCAAATTCCTCCTACCTGAGCTGAAGGTAGAATACTAAAAGAGACAATTGCGGCCAAAATTCAGGACAAAAAAAAAGGGGAGTGGGCAGAGGTACACAAAGATCTTTGCCATTTTTTCCGTGGGGCTCTATTTTGTAATATTGAAAATTGTTACACCCTCATTACCAGTTGTGGTAGGTGTTTATTTTCTCGGCACATTGGCTGTTGCTAAGCTTGTTGGTTGGAAAACAGGCATCATATGGTGTTTCAATGGTACAAGATGGAGGATATTAAAGAAAAGTGGATTATATACAACGTGTACCTATGGTTGCTTCACTTTTGTTCGCACTGTGTGGGTTTGTGGTGCCCCTTTCAAGTGAATTATGCCGACCCGACAAAACCATTGAGGAGGTGATTGCAGAGGAATTCCGACGAGTTGTCACTGAACTTCCAGAGCAAGGGTGTGATTAGACTCCCAGACCAAGTTTTTCTTTCATATCGATAGCGTTGAGGGCCATCGAGTGCCCCCATTGTCTTTTGTTCCGCGGAATCACGTCAAGCGCCTTTATCATTTTTCGGTCAGCAACATGCTTGCATTTTTTTTCGTTCTCGCCGTACTTCTTTGCGAGGAAATCGCAACTAAGTAATCAGCATCATGCTGCATTGCCACCGCATCGGTTGGGCGGCTGGGTGGTTTGAAAACTTCCAGAATTTGCCCAGTTTCAGTATCATAGCTCAGCTGTTTATCCAAGGGTTGTAAGGTCCAGTGCAGCGGTGACCTAGGAGGGTGCAACCTTTTTTTGCGCCGGCAGTTTCCCAATCAATTCATGAACGTCCACGCCCGATCCGTAGTAGTTGCGCAGGGTTTTCTTCAGAAGATCCATAGGCCCATGGTGGTTGGGCACAGCTTTGCCGAAACCTTTCAAAAACTTCGTGTCGGTCGCGAACTTGGGAACTAACACACCCTGTGAAACGAAGCGGAGATCGAAAAAGTCCCCAAGACCCGCACCATCAAGGTCAGGCCTGTCAGTTTTGTTACGGACGTTGTGGCGCACCTTCGTGGAAAGCTGGTCCAGCAGCTCGCTGCCGGCTTTTTCCAAAGCCGGAGTGGCCTTGCGCAGCCCATAGTTGATGGCCTTTCTCTGCAGTTTTTTTTATTGCGAAGCGCCTCAGAAGCGTAATAACGGCCGGACTCCACCCCTTTTTCGCGAGGAAGGGAATCCCATGTTGCAGAGTGAGGTCGAGCGCAGTACCCGCAAGGTCAGTTAAAACACCGGCGCCCTCTACTTGAGAGAGCGCCGTCAGTTTCCTGGCAAGAAGCGGATTTTTGTTATGCCGCAAACCGCGCACTTGGCTTTTTCTATTTTTCGGTTCTTTTTGGTCATGACGACTCTTTCAGACCCAGGCACGTTCGGAGTTTTGCGTTTGTCCCGTACACAATACCAATCAGCCATTGGTTAAGGTATATTCACAACCTGCTCGTTGTGGTGTACATCATCGGAAAACATTTTGAGAATGTCTTTATAACCCGTGCCCTTGTTGCGTTAATTGAGGAAAAGCAGGCAATAGTACCCACACCTCAAACTTCCGATCAATTGGATTTGGTTGTCATTGTGGAGAAAGGTTTTGTCACTCAGCTTTCTTATTTCCTGCAATCATTCATTTGGAGGCGGCATCCCGAAGGAGTCGAAATACTCAACATCGTGCCTCTGAGCGGGGAGATTCTCTCCCTTCCAACAGCAAACCCAATGTGTGCCTAAGCTTCCGAAATCATCCAGGTTAATGATGCAGGGTGCATGGTGCAGGGGTTTGGAATCGTTGAGGGAAAAGATGCCATTGAGTGGGATGCCGAGATATTCACACCAATTCAGCAGGTCAAAGTTTGAAAGGGCCACATCCTTGAACTTCATTTCTTTTTTCTCGTCCCATCATCAAGCGCTTCCAATCTTCCAATCGTCCCCAAACGGGAGGAGGTCTCATTTGCATGTTACTTCCCCGGGGCGGTGCTTGTGGAAGGCGGAGAGCAGAACGCCTTGACCGCGATGGTGCTCGAGAGGCCCCTTCCAACACCTTTTTGACAAGGCTGATTGCAAGAGGAATGCCGATGGAGGCGAGAATGCCGAGGAACCCACCATATTGTTTGGTCCCACCGCCACGGACCAGGCCCTTGCCGACAAGATATTTTTCAATTGCCTTTTTCTGGTCGGGGGACAACATCTGCACGAGTTTGTACAACTGCACTTCCTGGGGTCCAAATCCGCTACTGAAAATACTTTTCAAAGCTTTTTTCTGCGCCAAAGCTGAGACCGGCCATACCCAAAGCTTTCGTAGCGGGGACGAGCAAAGGCCGGACCAGTCTGAGCGCCGTGGAAAGGAGGTTGCCGCCGCGCGGGGAAATCCTGGTCATCTGCGTCTTGCTTGTTGCCACATCTACGCCATGGTCGGCGCTGGCGGCCTTTTTCAGTCGGCTGATTTGAGTGGCTGTCAACAAAAGATCGTTGCCCTTTCCAATCTGTTTCGGCTTGACACGCAGAGTCACAGCCGCTCTTTCTTTTGCGGCTTTCATGAGACTGTCTCTCTGTCTCTCTCAGTCAGTGCGATCTTGAACGGGTGATACACAGTCGGCATCTTATATCAAAGAACAGACATTTCTGTGGATCGATCTCAAACAACAACCAGCTCGTTGCCAACCTGTTGTATGACGACCTCTTCCTTGTTCAGGACGGCGGCGTAGAGGCGGTAATCTGAAGTGGCGGCTTGGTTCAAGCGGTAGTGCATAACCAGCTTTTTCTCATCCCCAGTCATGCTCTCCTTTGTCGGCCGGAGATCGAAATAGACGATGGGGTACAGTGTTGCGTAGTTAGCCTTATTCAGCTGGGTCCCAGTGTTGACATCGTTTCTCCTGTAGCTGTGGTCAGTCAGGTCTCCGCGTATCCGGATTTGGTTTTCCCCATCATACTACAGCTCGAGATAAGAATTCCACCCGTACTGCAGGCGACAAGTTGTGAGTTTCGCTCCTCTATCGAGATCAAAGGTGTGGAAGACGTAAGGGTTGGCTGTGGCGACCTCCACGCTCGCCACCTTTTGTATGAAAACGAACACCTGTTTCACATTTTTAACTCCCGGGCTTATCACCCACTGTCCTCCAGCGTCCCGTCGGTCGGCGCCGGGTATCAGCGTCTCCTGCATCTAGCGCCATTTGGTGGGTCTCAGAAAGTTTTGATTCACAACCTTCTGCCCCTCAGGGGGCGAACATCAACTTTGGAACCCATAACTCGAACACCTCGACATCAATCCGGTGGCTGGTGGCGGCGGCACTCCCGAAATGTAACTCTCTGTCTTGTTGCAGCTGTATTTCAAACTGAATCTGCATCGGAGGGAGGAGTTTGTTAGATAACTTCTCGAAAAAGGAATAGCTATTGAGAGGGATTATTGTTTTGACCACCTTTTGGGGTCTCCTTTTGAAAGTTTTTCGCGAGCCCTCATCGCAAGGTTAGTTGCGGCGGCGCCTATCACAATCGTGTTGTCACTGTCGAGATACCAAAACTCATCCTTTGCCACACTTCGCGCGTATTCGTCGGAGAATTCAAGTAGGTCTTTGATAAAAACGACTTTGTGAACGCCATTAGCCTGTAGAGGACCTTTCCGACGGATTTTACCTTCAAGTCCTTAATTAGAGAAAAGGATCCGTTGACCGGCGCCGACGCTACGTCATCGGACACGAAAGCCTCGTCTGCCTTCACCTGCAGCTCGTACTCCATCCGGAAATAAGCTTTTTAACCAGTCAAGAATGACGTCTCGGTGTTTTACATCGATAACCAAACCACCTTTGTTTTGCTCCTGCCCATTTCCCGGCAACATGAGCAGGCTGTTCAGTTGGAGTTGAAGGTAGTGCTCCTTGTCAAATAGCGGGGTACTCTGAACATCGCTGTATACACAACCCAAAAAAATTTCTGCTTTAAGGCAGTGGTTTAAAGCAGATTTTTTAAAGTTGGTTTGTTAAAATTTGACAGAGTTCAACCATCGCATCTATTTTGGGGCGCGAGGTGGTGGGCTTTAGGCGCCCATTAGGACCTTGCTTGCGTTTTTGCAACAGTTAACGAATTTTTTTGCCCCCCTTTTCGGCCAGTGCTTGGGTCCCTTTTCGGTTGCCTTTGTGGCTGCTTGCATTGCGGCCTTTTTCAAAACCGGCGTGGCTGCTTTTGTGAGTTGTTTGCCAATTGCCATGAGGGTATAGCGAACCACACCTGACACTTTGTGTCTGTAGCGGAACCGGCCGACACGGAGGTCATAAAATTTCATCCACTCACTTGGGCGATTCATGCTATATGTGGAAATTTCACGGATCATGAGATACAAAGCCACGTCGGCGTCGTTGAGGTTGAGAACACTGGTCCGCCCGTCGGTGACCCGGATTCTCACCGCGTCCATTCGGAATCTGTTGAACGGGTGGAACTTGGGGCGGAGGGGTTCCTTTGTGAAAGGGTAGTTGACATCGAAGTTGGCCATGGGGAAGGAGAACAACACATCACTTGGCACATCGTTCGCCCGCCGCGTGATCAGGTCGCAGTGCAGGAACACCCAGTCGACGCTTCGCGTGATGTCGGGGATCCTGTTCCCAGCAAAGGACATGGCGTCTTTCAAAACCTTCTTGTCGAAGCCCAGCAGTACCCCAAAATCCCCCGTCGTGAGGTGGAGCTCGTACCCCGTCGCCACCTCAATCTCAACCCTGGTGGTGGGGTAGTCGAATAACAGGCTGAAAACACGCTTCTTGGCCGCCGCGGAGGGGTTGAGGAACCCGGTGTGCGTCTGCAATTCCCGGGTGAGGTCTGTGTAATCGTATATCCCATCAGGCAGGGTCAGGGTTTTCCAAGCTTCCCCGACTTCCGCCATTTCAGTGTGCTATTGTTGTATTCGACCGCAACGTTGTATCAGGAGTAGCTCATGGTGATGAGACTTTCGAGCGCTGCTTCATAGTTTCGCTGGAGTTCTAGCCTGAGGAGGGGGGGGGGGGGGGGTTGGAGGGGGTCGAATACGAACTGGAAGTCGTGCGACTATTGGTTGGCTATTGGTGGAAGCTCTATCTTGAGCGGGAGTTTGGTTCAGTCCCCTCCTTCCCTCTTGCAGCTGCAGGGGGGAAACTTCCTGCCTTGGAGCAGGAAACTTCTCCCGCCGGCTCCCCCTACTTCGGTCGGCATAAATCTCTTCTTGGGCTCTTCGAAGATCTGCCACTGAAAAACTGTGAAATGGGGAACCTTTCCTTTTTTACTCTGTCGTTGGGGTCGTCCCCGCACTGTGTGAGGAGCCGGTTGATCGTTTACAATAGGAAAGATTCGCTGGTCCCTTTAAGCAAACCAGGCACCACCGGTCACTCCCACGTTTGGCGCGGGGGTGGGGCAGGGGGCGGGAGAGAAGCTTCAGCACCACTGCTGGCCTCCTCCTCCACTGGTGGGGGTTGTGGTGGTGGTGAAAAAAAATTATAGTTACATTACCAGGGGTTACATTAGACTTTTCACAATTATTTTATTTTGTGAAAAGTTCATAGAGGTTCATAAATCCTCCTCTTCCGGGGATGGCTTCGGTGTCGGAGGAAGCGTTTCGGCCTTTGGCCTGAAATTATCCCAATCGAATAGATTGATTCGGTCGAACTCATCCATTGCGTAGTCGGGTCCGGCCGCCTCTGCCACAGGCAACTGAAAACCTCTGTCCAGCCTTGTCGTGACCGGTTTGAGAAGCTTTTCAGCCTTGACCTGGCCAAACTTTTTCGCGATTTTGTTTGTTTTGTATTTCCGGCGGATTTCCTGCTCCCGTTTCTCGACTTCAGCTTCGGCTTCTGCCTGTTGTCTCCATTTCTTCAACGACATGGCGCTTTTCCCGCCTGTATATAAAGAGGAAAAACTAAAACTTCCAAATTATGACCCCGACGTCGCGTCCACAAACGGTTTCCGGCAGGGGCACCCCTCCATTCCCGTCGATGTTTTTCCTACGTTGATCTGCAGGCCAAGCAATTCCGGCAGGACGAACATCCTGCTGCACATGCTCTACGAGCTGTTAGAGTTCGACAAAGTCGTTCTCTTTCCGAAAAACCTCCACCAAAAGAAGTATCAAGCGCTCTTGCGTGACTTTGCCGAAAACATCGACCCGGAGGTGGAGTACGAGATAATCGAGACCCGAAAAACGAAATAATCCCACTGGAAGAGTTACTCATGGAGAATTAATAAATCGTTGTGTTCGACGACTTGATGTGCGAAAAGAAACAAAACGACATCATAAACTATTTCATCAACGGCCGTCACAGGTACTGAACCGTCATTTATCTCACCCAGACCTATAACAAAGTCCCTAAAAACATCCGTGACAACTGCTGCCATTTCTGCCTGCTCGGTTTCCTCCCGAGGGAAAACAAACGAATCACCGACGAGCTGAGCATGCCCCCTGACCTGCTGGACCGCGCCCCCGACAAAACGTTTTCCTTCTTTTACTTCGACAAACCACAAAAACTGATGAAGAAAAATTTCGAGGAAACAATATAATGGGGTGGTTTGCGAAGAAGCCTGGTCAACCAGGAACCCCGTGTCGGCAGAACCGCCCACCGCAAAGCAGGAAAAGCCCTTTCATCTGGTGTGCTCGGTTGTTTTCCCGGATAACTCAACTAGAGCGGACGGTGCTTTCATTGGTGGGTCTCCCCGAGCCTGGATCCCTGGCGAGGCGAAACCGACCTTTCTGTGGTACGAGATAACGCCTGCTCTTCTCTCGGGCGCGCAACTCATGCTTTTCACAGGATACAACGACGAAAGAATTTTGACGAGTTTGACTGGCGCGAAAGGGCAGTTGGATTCCCCCCTTCCAAAGTCTGTTGGAGCTGAGGAAACTTTCACTTTCAGTGTAGTTTATGTTTCACCTTCGTCTTCCAGCAGCCAACCGAAGCGTTTTTTGTCTGTCATTCATGGTTCCAAGTTGTAAATTCCCTGCAAAATACTATGGGGTGGTTCGCGAGAAAGCCAGGTTTCAGAGGACATGATGCCGGTTGGCGGAAATCGACAGAGGGTTTGATAAAGCAAGATGGAAGTACCCCCATGACTGGCCCTCTGAATGTGGGTGGACACCGAATCGAAATTTGGGCCCACCGACTGCCCTCCCCCCTCCCCCTCCCCCTGGATGCTGTCAATGAAAGTTAGGCGTCCACCACTTTTGCCAAAGGTGATGGTAGTATCCCAATGAGAGGCAACATGAATATGGGGGAAAATCTTATCACTAACATGGCTTACCCAAACGCCATTCTCGACGCCAGGAGCAAAAGCTATGATGATGCGGAAGTCAGACTGTGTTTGAAACGATTTGAATATGAACAACCATGTACTCACACGCACTGATCAATTTGGAAAATTCCAATTCCGACACCACCGCTCCCCCCCCCTCCCCAAACGCCGTCAACAAAAAATATGTGGATGAAGTTTTATTAAAGGTTTATGGCGTATGAAAGTCTACTATACTTTGAATGATCGCGGCGTATTAAAAACGTTATTTCGTCCTGTTTAATTTTGCCGCTATCTCGCCGCAGGGATTTGATTAAAAACATGTGGCGGATAAAGCTGGAAAGCTGTGTCAAAAAACTACTATTGATGTTAAGGAACAAGATCCAATTGATACTAGTAGAAAATTCAAAAGCTAAGAGGGGTATGTCAGGTCTCTCTATTTATGCACGACATATTTTTAGCGGGATTTTTTCTAAGTTCCTGTACGAACTGCGCACACGTGTCCGTCATTTCTTGCAATGTTGCGGTTTAAAAGTTCATCGGTAAATTAATTAGGGAAAAGGAGCATGTCAAAATTGGTAAGTTTGTATCATTGAGAAACAAAAAGTCGAAAAATTGGTAACTATAAACTCTCGGATGTTCCAAGCAAAGAATTAAACAGATATCCTTGAGTTTCCCCCGGGAATGCTTTCCAATTTTCAAACAAGTGATGTTTTTATGCAAGCGCCTTGAATTTTGTAAATGCGCATATTTTGAAAGCATTAGTATTATCTAAAGATAAAGCTTCTTGTACCTATATTCATCCTACAAACGGGGAGTTGTCAATACAGTATTCAAATCAAATGACTTAGCTTTCGAGCTTTCGACGACGCCATGGCGCCTTCATCAAGTGATCCAGTTGTGACCTTTCACTACTGAATCTCATGTCCCAATTTGTTCTGATACAGGACTGGAAGTTCGAATCCCTGGTCTCGGTTAAGGTAAGTTCTTTTATTCTGATGTTTTGTTGGCATCATGATGATGATGATGATGATGATGATGATGATTATCATCATCATCATCGTCATCATCATCACATAATATGCGTGTACTTATGTGATGCATCGCACGCTGCGACCGTTAATTCTTAAAGTTCTTATAGATGAGAACGTATGATTGTTATTTTTTTGACTGCGAGTTGCAAATCACCACCTCAAGAAAAGGAAGGTTTAGGTATTTGGTCACCATCCCCGGCACATAATCAATGATTTTTTCAATGAAAGATCTTTAAATGCTTTGCTGTTTTGATTTAAAACCAGTCGCTGCATCATTGAAGAAATATGCAAGTTGAATTTGTAGTCTTTTACTTTGCAAAACGGCACAAGCGACAACTGGGCTAGATGAACCGATTAAAATAGCTGACCAATAAGGGGCATCATTTAACAAAGGCGCGATTTCAAACCAACAACAAACAAGCGTGTTTGATTCGGTGAGGATGGAAATAATGGACCTTTAGCATAAGGCCAATAGAAAAAAAAATAAATTTCAGTTAAACCAACGTTTAACGTTCTAAAACTATATTTTCTTCTGTTATGTGATGATGACACATTGATATCGATAAAGTACATGCATTACAGAATTCCAGCCTTCTTGTGAGCTTGTACCAATAAACATGTTAGATTTACCATTGCATGTTTTCCCATTTCCAGAGAATCCAGTTATGCATGTGCAGTTATAAGATCCCGGGATGTTGGTGCACGCACCACTGATGTCGCAATCGTGAATGTTGCTTGCGCATTCGTCAATATCTAAAAAGAAAAAAAGAATGGCGTTACCTTCTTTGAAAACTTTGCTAAAAGAGTAGAGTTGCCTCGAATAAAACTAAATAGTCAACTGTGTGCCTAATTCTTGCAAATGGTATAACAAAAAGAATATGTTAGTCCTGTAAGTTAATTTTGTGGTGCAACAACGTTAAAGACGTCGCAAGGCCAGGCTTTCATGGGTGCCCATGAAATATTCAGGCTTGTACGGGAGTCGAACCAACGACCTCTGCGATGCCGGTGCACGGCTCTACCTACTAAGCCAACAATCCATCTGCGAGTTGGTCATTTTGCTGTCTCGTCATATACCCGTGAGTTAGTATTAGCTCCGACCCTATTGTTAAAGTGCACCTAAACCCAAAAATTTTTTTTCGCTAAAATAAATATTTGCACCTGTTTGAAACACATTGCGCCCTTTTTTTTAGCCAATCTTGACTAGCTATTTTGACTTTTCTAGGGTGTTAAAGTTCAAAAATCTGGCCTCACGACCGAGTCAGAAGGGGCTTGGGTATATTCTCGATTTGACGTTACAAACTGCTTTGCATGCATGTTTAGAAAGACTTAATGCGATGTAAATCAGTTTTTGACATCAAATCGCGAATATATGACACGGTCGTGGGGCAGACGATTGCCAGATTGTGCAACTTTAACACCCTAGAAATGTCAAAATAATTATTCAAGATTTGCTAAAAAAAAAAGGCACAATCGTTTCAAACAGGTGCAAAGATTTATTTTAGCGACACAAAAATTGGGTTTAGGTGGACTTTAATGTATTCTTAAACTGTACTGGTAATTTATCCTTTAGTTAATTGTAAGTTTAGTCCGCCTAGATTAGCCCTAGCTACCTGCCTTCCGGCCAATCTTTTTCTCTGCATATGTTCAAAAAGAGCTGTTTTGTTGTTTTTTGTTATGAACATTTTAGAATGAATGTATAAAAATCATATATTTGAGGTGCGGATTAAATAAGCCCCATTTACACTTCAGAAAAAAAAATTGATCCGGAGCCACAAAAAAAGTTGGTACAGACCAGATATTTTTGCCGTGTAACCCTTCCAGACAATGCTTGCATGACGTGGATCCCGAACTCGCTTTTTCTAGGTTATGGGACATAGGCGCCTATGGCCCAAAAACCGAAAAAAGAAAAAAAAAAAAGACGAGTCCGAACCCCTTCTGTTGTTCGAAGGCGCTATGTCAACGGTTAAAAAAAAAATAATGGGTCCGGACCACTTTTCAAATGACTAATTTTTTCTGTGGTGTAAATGGGGCTTATTATGCCACGCCAAATGTAGCAATATTCAATATTGATATATTTATTCAATTTAATCCTTATTCACTCAATTTAATTTTCATATTCATTCAATTTAATCTCAGATCATTCAATTCAATTCAATTCAATTCCTATAGTCATTCTATTCAATCCTCATTCATTCAATTCAGATCCATTCAATTTAATTTTTGTATTCTTTTGATTCAGTTTCAATATTGCTTCAATTTAATTTCTCTATTCATTCAGTTCAATTTCTATATTCATTCAATTCAATTGCTAGATTCATTCGATTCAGTCTCTAATACATTCGATCCAATTTTCATATTTATTCAGTTCAATCTGTCTTTATTCATTCAATCTTCGCACTCATTTATTCAATTTGGGGGACTGGGTCAAGGGGGAAATTTGAGCGGGAGCTGGTACTTATGGTAAAGATGGCGGACGAAATGCACGAGGATGAAGATTCCGAGGTGAAGAATTTCTTTGAGCATGTTATAAGCAGGACCGAGGAAAATTCTGATTCAAAATTCATCTGCTAGGAGTGAACGCCACATATCTGAGGTTTTAACCCATATAGATGTCTTAGAGAGAACGGTAAGATTACCAAGTCAATTGGCGAACATAGTTAGCGACAAAACTGATGCAAAACAGTTAAACGATCCAAGAGTTGTGTTTTCTGAATTACTTGAGAGGTCCCTCCAACATTTTGGAAACAGTATATCAAGACCATCGCGAGTTACAACTGTCCCTTGTGAAACAGTAAAGAATGGACGCCCAGGTAGACCATCAGTAGATATTCCGCCCGAGGTACTATAGGATTTACGTGGGCTGGGCTTCACGTGGGAAAAGATTGCTAGGGTTTTTCGAGTATCTCGTTGGACAATAATGCGCCGAGTTCGTTCATTTGACCTAGAACATTTATCCCTATTCAGCACCATGAGCGATGAAGAAATAGATAGTATTATTCAGGACTTCATTGCACGACATGGGTCAACCACAGGCGCAACTTATCTACGAGGACACTTTCGAGCAATGGGGTACATTGTACAAAGGAGGCGGATCAGAGAGAGCCTGAACCGGGTAGATCCGAGGAACACAGCTTTGAGGTGGGGTGCTTTAGTATCCCGAAGAGTGTACTTTGTTCCGTGGCCAAATTCGTTGTGGCACCTAGATGGCCATCACTCATTAATTCGTTGGGGATTTGTAATTCACGGATGTATCGATGGCTATTTACGAAGAATAGTTTTCCTTCATTGCAGCACAAATAATCTTTCCTCTACAGTTCTCGGTCTCTTCGAAAGTGCTATAGAACGGGATGGTGGACTGTGGCCATCGCGCATTAGAGTAGACTATGGTGTGGAGAACACTGCAGTATGTGATGCTATGGTTGCAGTCCGTGGGGAGGGTCGTAGTAGTTTTATTGCTGGGTCATCGACAAGGAACCAGAGAATCGAGAGGCTTGGGAGGGATGTTTTCAGATGTATCTGCCATTTATTTTACTACACATTTTATGCAATGGAACAAACTGGCCTTCTGGATGTAGAAAATCCCATCCACATGTTCACGTTGCAGTATGTCTATTTAAGAAGAATAAACTGTGCTTTATCTGAATGGATGGTCACTTTCAATGACCATCCTGCTCAAACTGAGCACAACTGGTCCCCAAATCAGATGTGGTGGAATGGAATGATGAATCCATGCAATCCACTTACAACTGGCAACCTTGATGATGACCCTGAAGAGTTAACATTTTATGGTGAAGATCCTGAAGGACAGACACCTCTTGAAGAATCTGACAACAACGTTGAGGTGTTCCCTGCTCAGCTATCAAACATCAATAATGATGAACTCGTAACCCATATATCTAACTCTATTGATCCTTTGCAAGAGTCTTCTAGTTTTGGTATAGACATTTATACTGAGTCTCTCCAAATTGTAGTGCAGAAATTAGAGCAATATAACTTGTAATAATTTTTGCTTCACATTGTAACATCAGTGGATTACTACGGGGAGGGGTTATTCTCATATTTTCTTCTTGAACAATGCCCCATTATGTCCTAGTTAGAGGGCCAAAGCCCTGGAGGGGCAACTAAGGAATGACAAGTATTTGCAGATTGAGACATGAAGGCTGGGTCTTTGCACCTAATATTTCCCCTCAATAAAAGTGAGAGTTGAATGCTCAGAAAAAATTTTAAATGGTAGTCTCATGGCCATTGATAAAGGAGATAAGATAATCTCTCGTGCTCCAAAAATAGATAATTTTTTTTACTTCTGGAATATTTCATTCACATGCATTTGAGGCTGGTGTACAATGCACACTTTCTTTCTAGATGTTCATACTCAAACTTAGGAGCTCACAACAGGATCATTTTCCAGTCACAAAATAATATCCTCACCAACAAGTTGTAATTTATACAGCAACCCTTAAAACAACACAACCTTTTCAAATTTCAACAATGACTGACCGTTTCTGTTAAAAACTAGTTTCTGTTACTAAACTGCAATAACTACTCTACTTTGTAAATCTGAAATGTCGAAATGTCCCTTAATCGTAGTCGACATGATAATAAGAATATGTCAGAGCGTTCTGGAATCATTACATAATGCCAAAATAAGAATTTTTGAAACCTAAATCGTAAATGGAAAACAATTCTTCCTCAGGTGGCATAGGTATGGTTGCAAAACCACATGGTAGATGAAGAGTATTTGAACAAGTGTGGGACTTTGGAATGAAGTCGGTGATTTTCCTCTTCTTCTTTGTTACCTTCAGTAATTAAAAAAGAAAAATGCTAGACTTTAATTTTCTTGACACATTTCACCTATGTGTTACATTAACATCCTAAGTAATGATGCCATTTCCCGGGGGTTGAGGGGACCCATATAAAAATCTCTTTAAGGTTAAAAAAGCGGTTTTGGTACCTCTGAGTGAGTCATATTTGACAATCATGAAATTGTTAATTTTGTCTCATTCACACGGGGAATTCACAACTCATCTGTAAAAGAGTACACATTCAGTTAATGTGTTGCTCTAATATTGGTACCTCTAAGGGTGAAAAAAATTTCAAGCCACACCCATGAAACATGCTCTTGGTACCTTGTAGGGGTTCTTATCAAAATTTACGTCAAGCACTCCTGTCCTAAATATATATGGGACTTCCCCCACCCCCCACCAGTGCCATTTGCCCATTTCAATGATTTAGACCAAAGCATTTCCCATGCAGCACCATTGTACATGCCCAAAGAGGAGCGAAAAATTATATTGGCTAGCCAATGGTATATAATGTGTCCAAATTAGGAGGCTTCAAAGCTCCTTTTTTGGTGTAAAATTACACAACTTCAGGCAGCAATTACTGGTATTATCATTTCCTTTATGAGTTTAAATGCCATTGTTTCATCTGTTGGCAGTTGAAATTTTGGTCACTTCTCAACCACCAGTTTTAACCACCATAAAGACTCTTATATAATCAAGCAACTTCATATTTACCTCTTCTTCAGTGAGGTTATGTTCAGTGTGACAATATTTTGCTTCTGCCTCAGACACAACTGCTACCACGAATTCAATGCCAGGCTGTATTTCAAAACCCAGGATTGGCTCCTCGCTTGCTCCACTCACAAACTCTAAGACGTTTTATAAACTGACTACCCGACTCCCACTTGCTACTTCTCTCATGTACTTAACAAACTTCCCATAAACGGACTTCTCATGAACTAGACTTTTTGAGCCCTCCTCTGAAAACTTGGGTTTCAGAAGATGAATCAGCATTGGAACTGTTAGTTTGGCATTATTTTGTGATGGCCTCAGCAAGTAAAGGAACAATGCGAACTTCCTGGCAAACATATGAATACCCAGACTGTCTAGCCCTTGACGAAGTTTCAAGACACATGGTGACAATTCTTTCTCTTTACTGACAAAAATTTCATTTAAAAGATCTTCAGAAAAATACTTTGGTGCTTGACCATTCTGCAGAAGTGCAATAGCTGCCATCTGTCCCACAAAAAAGTACTCTTCTGCTAAGTGTTCCTTAAGTCCAAGGTCAAAGTATTTTATCTTGATGTTTTGGTTACAAAGTCTGATCCATTCCTTCTTTGGACCTCCACTGTCCTGAGCTATTTCACAATAAAAATCAACTTGAAAGGTTACTCTTGAATCCTGTACTGTTTTTAGCTCTTCAAATGTTGTCTCCAAGATGTTGTCACGGTCAATAGCAATGAAATTAGTGTCTCCCATGAGTATTGTTGCATCATCTGTCATGTCCAATGGCCGACCTCTCCCTATCTTTCTCTGCAAGTATCGCAACATTTCCGTAGGCTCTACTATGACACTTGCTGGGAATTCAGAAAAAATTTTGTCATAGAACTCAGTTCCATTATCCTCCCGCTCTGTTTGGCAGGTAGGTGTGGAGGTATTAATGAGCGCTGCTGTTTGAAAGGTGGATGTGGTGGGAAGAGTGAGCCCATCTCTTGGCCCAGTGATTGTGCTGGTAGACCCAGCTGTTTGAGATGTTGTGCCACTGATGGATTGTTGAACTGGCTGGTAAGACTCGCTGACATTTTGGTCAATGGGATCAGGAGACTGGTCTTGTGCTAACTCAGCATGTTCATTTACTACAAAATCAAATGCCTGTTTCATACGAATATAGAGAAGTCCTTGCCCAGCCAGTTTCTTAACAACACCGTAGTTGTATTCAGTGTTTTCTCCCAGCCTGAGCACTGAAATTCTCTTCTGGGTTGCCTTGACAAAGTCAAAATCATTTGGCCCGAGCAGGCTATATTGACCCTCGAGAGAAGATACTATTTTCGCACGCACATTTGACTCATCATCATCTTCATTAAGCACTATCATACCTCTTTCGATGATTTTTTTTCCTTCTTGAGCGTTTCAACTTTATCTTCTTCGTCACTTTCTTCGGAGTTCAGTGCCCTTAATAAGGCAAATTCAAATGGCTTCTTTTCCACAGGTTTTGACTTGCTCTTCTTATTCTTCGTGGACCCACACAGTAATTTTCAAAGAGTTATTTTAACTCCTGAAGTGGGGTTAAACTAACTCTTCAAGGTGGAGTTATTTTTGTTCGGAGTTACTTTAACTCCAAAAAGAGTTATTTTAACTCCAGCAAAAGAGTTTTCTCTTCAACTGGGGAGTAAATTTAACTCCTAAATTGGAGTTACGCTGTGGGAGTTATTGTAACTCTGAATTGGAGTTAAAGTTAACTCCCTGTGGAGTTAAATTAACTCGTTTGTGGAGATAAATAAACTCCTTTTGTGGAGTCATTTTTAAGGGGTTAGTATAACTCCCCTTAGGGAGTAATTATGAAGTGATCGCAACTCTCCAAGAAGAGTTAAAACAACTCTATTTGGGGAATTATTTTCATAGAGTTACTTTACCTCTGCAAAGGGAGTGGATATAACTCCTCGTTTAGAGTCATTAATGTATTTATAGGAGCTGGCATAACTGAAGCTAAACAGAGTCATTACTTTACTGTTGTTATTTTCAACTCGGTTCAAAGGCTCGTGGGATAAAGAACATGAAATCTTGGACCACTCGCATGGCAAAAACGTTGCAGCGGTATGCCATATTCGTCCCCTTTTGCAATTCACGATTGGCTCGCTGCAACAAAAGGGCTTTTGTAATGCATCGTTTTCGGTGGAAAAAGCGGCTTCCCAAAGGTCATGCTGTTTATCTCTTCCTTCCCCACCCCGGTAAGCTTCTGAAGCTTTCCTTCCGTTCCCTTTTATCTAGGGAATACAGGTTTGAGAAGAAGGGAAAGTTCGAGAAAAATAATCCCACGGATCGAAGGATAAATGGATGAAATATTGGCAGTACAATGTAATCACAAAAGGTCACTCTCTTATCACTGGTCACGCTCCCTACCCTACAAGAAAATGATTAGGACACGTGATGTAACACGTGAGCGATCTCGCGTTCAAAGGTTTGCGCCAGTGCCGGTTGGTATTGAAAATTGTATTGAATCGGCGTGAATTTATCTTCATTTTTGGATCTTTAAGTACGAAAGAAACTCTATCAGGTAAGTGTTTTAGAGACTTGTGTTTCTTTTTAGTCGATTTGTCTCCCTTTAACAGTTTATTTATAAGAATACTGACAAAGGAGGCGGTGGTGAATGCTCCATGTAACGTGTTAGCTTAACGGTTATGATTTTGCTCCCGTAAACCTTTCCGAAAATTACGATTAAATGCCTTCATTCAGTGCTCCTCGATCGAAGACCAAGAGAAATATATTAATTCAAGTGAATTTTCGCAGAAACAGTGAACCACAACGAGTTATTGAGTGATTTTTGTAGTAAAATACAAGCACAAAACTTCGAAGCGTTCACGTTGTCATCCCTCTCCATCCGTTCTAAAGAAGATTATTCAGTCTCAACTTAACTAAATAGTTTGAAGTTTCACTGAATTAGTATGGCGTCCGAACAAGAAATGAACAATTATTTTCAAAAGTTTTCATGTGTGTTAATGTCTGTCAACTTATCAAAATGTTGCATTGCTAACGCGAGGAAAAAAAACTTGTTATTTGTGTTATTTGTCTTAGATAATCATGGATGAAGAGTTAGCAAGATTTCTCAATACAGTCTGCAGTTAATATAAGCAAGAGTCCATTGATAATCTTATAAATGACGAGGTAAGTTTTGAGACAGTGGCATGGCTACATGATCATGTACAAAGTATAAGCATACATCTTAATTTGAAGAAAGTCTGCTACAAATCCAAAATGGCAAAGAAATGAACCTTTCATAATTCAACTACAAATGCTGTGCTTGTTGGTTAGATGGCAAACATGGCTATTTGTTCCAAAGAATATTAATGAAGGAAAATGTTGTATACCTTGTTTCTTGCTGTACAGGAAATATTTCTCAGGATGCAGGAATTGAAATATTTTTATTTGGGTGTTGCTAAATTTGGACAGTACATGTACATGTAAACCCTGTTAAACACAGCCACAAGTGAATTAATTGCAATGTTGTTGTTGTTGCTGTTGTTATTGTTATTATTAATTACTTTATTAGGGCCATTTGGCTGTGTGAGATTTATTTATTTCAGTGTTTGACTAGGTGTTTTTTATGTAGCACCTCACATTCAAGATGTACTTGTAATCTCATGCAACTTCATTCATATCACACAGAACAAACTACAAGTTGTAGTCTTTTTAATATGAGGCAGAAGCTTGTATAGTTGAATGTGTATATTTCCTTTCTTTTAACATGAAGGTTGAGTTTGATCAGTTCTTTGGCAACTATTTAGGATAATAGTAAATGTTTCCTCTAAAATAATAATCATGGGTGATCATAACTTCAAGCAGATTATATATTTGAGTTGCCTTTTTTTTTTCGCTGAAATGGACATGGCAGTTGTTTGTTTGCATCATAACATCTACGTACCAGTGACTCTGACAGTCCAGTCACCCAAACAGCCATTATTAGTGGTTGACGCAACACTAAGGGAGCACTGTTGCATGACGACCACTAATAATGGCTGCCTCAGGTAGACCATGCAACAGTGGGGAATAATGACAACTTTTAAATTTCATATCTGGGGTTTACAATGCAGACATTTGCATAAAAAGATAATCATGCTGAAACTGATGTCTAGATACTCAAGTACTGAATACATTCTTTTTGTAGGATCTATGTAGAGTCCATTGATGTGGAAACAAGGAACACCAAAGCTCTCCAAGGATTATAGGCATTGGTAACTTAAGGACCTGGCCCCGGTTGTTCGAAAGACGATTAATGCTAACCCAGGATTAAGAGTTAACTGAAGTCTTAATCACACTCGTTGAGAAAGTTTTGTAAATCAAATTGTACGTTTAAAATAAAGTTAAATTCCAATCAAAACTTAAGGATGAAAGTCTTTTTGAAATGTTTTTGTTGAACATTACCAGTATTTACAATGTAGACTGTACTAAAGGTTTTCTCTAACCCGTGATTACATAGCTTAATCGTGCATTGAACAACTGGGCCCTGCTGTGTATTGCATTGGAGGGAGTTGAAGTGATTTCTCTGGGGACAAGCAATGTGGGATTGTAGTGGGGCTTCATGTGGCTTGTTAAATATTTAAATATATACCCCACTGAGTGTGGCAATGTATTTCTATTTTGCGAAGACAGACGCCAAGAAGCAACAAAGAGAGTGGCAGTGAACAAGTTCACCTTTGCCCTCTCATAATTTCAATGTTTCCTTAAGGGGCCACTGTCATGAGTTGACTTCAAAACATTTGACAATTCTTTTTTCCTCTCTTTTAAAGGAATCAAATATTCATGTTTGCCCAGAGTTTCTGAACTTTTTACTATAACCATTGCCAACTTGTCCATGCCATTTTAAATTTGGCACATCAAACTGAATTTTTCAAGTTTAAATTTGAGTAACTGGCAAATGTGCTAAGGTGATAGTGTCCTGTTAAGGCTTCATCCAACAACAAAGTTTAAAATGTTTTTAATGTACACATACCATGTGTATCGTGTTCCTGATAGAACCTTATGAAAATTGAATTATAAGCCAGTTATATTTTTAAAGAAAAGATAGAGTTGTTTCCAAACAAACAGATTCAATTTTGTTGTATAGTCGTTTAAATTCAAATGTTCTTCAAATTTGACTTTCATACCTGGAAAGATTGTCATGTTTAAATGTTTTAATCATGCATACTTGCACATTCTTTATTTATCAATATAATCACATTAGAAATTTACATTTCAAATGTCAATGATAATACAAAGTATGTAAGAAACTGGTGTTCAGATAAGAAAATGAAATCTGATTGAATTAAACATGTTACAGTCAATTTGTGTGATCTGTTGTTTTTATCTTAAAACTACATAGGGTGACTGTGCTGGAGTTACTTTACCTCTAATGCCGGAGTGACTTTAACCCTGATTATGGAGTTGAAATAACTCTACTCTTTTATGGGGCAGAGTTAAAATGACTCCCTTGTTGGAGCTAATACAACTCCAGAATTGGAGTTAAAAATGGGAGTTAAAATGACCCCCAAAAAGGAGTTATATTTAACCTAACATTCTAACTCCACATTTGGAGTTACAGTAACTCCTTTATGGAGTTTAAATAACTCCTTTTGCAGAGTTAAAGTGACTCCCACACTGGAGTCATTACAACCCTTAAAAAGGAGTTAAAAAAAGGAGTTAAAATAACCCCGAAAAAGGGGTTATATTTAACCTAAAATTTTAACTCCACTTTTGGAGTTAAAATAACTCTTTAAAAATTACTGTGCAGTGGACGCGGTTGCCGCTCTCAATCGCTCATTTCTGTTGAGTATACGATATAATCCACTGTTTGTATTCGTCTGCATCATGGATCTCGCTCGTAGCAAGGTTTCGGCGACGGAACCTGAAGCTATTGTTGGAGAGGCTGTATTCGAATTGGAATTATTGCGTACGCTTATTAGTACGTCTGAAGCATCTTTCAGCAGATCAGCTGCTTTAGCTTTTCTTCATCCATTGTCTAAGCGGAAGAAGTCTACTAAAAGACCCGAGAGATACAAACCTTCCGAAGCTACAGCCAAGATGGAGCTTTTAAAGCGCGGGATGTCCCAGTGCCCCGCGAGTTCACAATCGACCCAGACCCCCAAATTGAATAAATGAGTGCGAAGATTGAATGAATAAATTAAAGACGGATTGAATTGAATGTATATGAAAATTGGATCGATTGAATTAGAGATTGAATTGAATGAATATAGAAATTGAATTGAATGAATACAGAAATTACATTGAAGCAATATTGAAACTGAATCAAAAGAATACAAAAATTAAATTGAATGGATCTGAAAATTGAATTAAATGAATGAAGATTAAATAGAATGACTATAGGAATTGAATTGAATTGAATGATCTAAGATTAAATTGAATGAATATGAAAATTAAATTGAGTCAATAAGGATTAAATTGAATAAATATATCAATATTGAATATTGCTACATTCGGCTTGGCATAGTTTTTGGTCTTTGAATAGTTATTTATTGGGGAATCATTGCTAAGAGATTGGTAATCAACGGTTGGCCAGCCTTGGTATTTGGGTTTCATTTTCCATATTGGTGTTCTTTTCTTGTTTTTGTTGTTGTTGTTGTTGTTGTTGTTTTGTTTGTTTTGATAATCCAACATGGGATATCAAATTTTGTATTAACGAAAATGGTGTTCTATTGTGATGTTACCAATCACCCGCCATTACGCGAAAGAAGTGAATTTCTCATATATTCGGACATCGGACATTGGCTACTTCGGAAACTCAGCCGGCGACGTCACCTCCCGTAGCTCCCTGTTTACAATTTGCGACCCACAAAGTTGGCGACGAGGATATGGGTTACTTATTTTATAAACAAATCAGTGCACGCTCTCTGATTGGTCTATCAGCTATGGTTTATTGTTCCAGTAAACTCATGGAAAATTCGCGCGCCTTTTTGATCATAACGTAAAAAGAATATGACACAAGTTTCTATGAATTATAGGCATGATAAACTACTTTGCGAATTCTGCGAGTGTTCTTGCAACATCCCGGCCCGCATGGTTTATCAGCCAACGAACCATAGAAACTTGTGGTATATTGCTCAATGAAATGACGGAAAGTTTGGAAAGTGGTTCGCGGTCCGCCGTAGTCCAAGGAGGAAGTTAAACCTCACGGAGCTCTCCAATGACAAGTTATTTCGGTGGAATAGACGCTTTTGCCCCTAGAGTAGAAGGATGGTCGACGAATGTGGAATGTCTTGAGATGTTTTTCCTGGTAAATAATGTTTCCGACGGTAAAAAAAAAAAAAAAAAAAAAGCAGCCAGTTTACCTCCATTGATAGGGGGACGAATATAGTGCAATGTTGAAGAGTTTAACAACGCCGACTAAACCGACGGAGTTGTCGTTGAAGGAGACTGTGGAAGTTATGAGGTGGCACATGGCGAAGAATGCAAAACAGGTACGCGCGATGAAAGTTGACACTTAGAAAATATCAGGCATAACAGTAGCACATTACAGAGAATTGATTGAGAAAAGAATAAAAATCGAATAATGCTGTCGTCAAAACATTCGCATGCACTGGTTTTCTATCTGATTTGATTAGTACTGTCGTTCTTTTAAATGAATTTGCTTTAATTCTCCCCTTACCAGTTGTATCCGTTGCGGTTTTTAGAAAAACAGTAAGCATAATTTTCTGACACGGGCTTGTATGACTTTTCTCCCCAAGAGGCCAAATAATACCCTGCTACAGCGCTCCAGTTCGCGCCAGAATTCATCGTACACATCCGTTTCAATCTCTTTCGAGAACTCGAAGGCGCTTACTTTTAGGTCGAAGTACGTTTAACATTCGCCGATTTAAATCCCCTGCGGTATCAAGGAGGGTAAATTTTAGTAAACATCTTACGGCTAAAATCTATGATTTTCGATCACAGTGTGATATCTCCACCGCAAATCATAAAAATTTCCTGCAAAACATCTCGTTCGGAAGATAATTTACTGCCGTTTTGTCGCTTTTGGAATTCTGGTCAGTATTTTGGGTCAGCAGCTTTTATTTAACAGTGTTTACCCCTCCAACTGTATCGTGATTGTGAGCCGTGTCACACCACTTTTAACAGGGGCTTATACCATTATAAAGAGGTCTCAATGTAATCTGCACGAAAAATCATGTCCGAGATTTCTCGCCATGATTTGACACCAAAGCCGATAGTCATCCCAGAAAGGTACAAGTCCATAAATACCACCAAGAAGCAGGTCAGTCTATACGACAATTTTTAGCCATGTTGCAAGACTTGGCCGAGACATGCAAATTTAGTGGACACCGAGACTAAGTTCCCAGAGACAGACTAGTGTGTTGTAAGACTTCCAAAACAATCCGTGAATTACGTGAAGTAAATCTCACCTTGAAAAAGGCTGTAGATATTGCAGTGGGAACGGAGTTTACCGATAAGGAAATTATTCAGATTTCTGGTAATAAACAGATGCATAATGTTGAGCTTCATAAGCTTCATAAGCTTTCTGAATGCCACACTTGCAATAGAAAGGGACACATAAGTTTAAAATGCCCCCAGAAAATCATTCGTAAAACAATAACTTCCAGAAAACCTAAACAAGCTGAGGCCAAACAAAAACAGTTTGAAGAAAAAGAAAAAAAGTTCAAGAAACACATTTTTTGACACTCAAGCAAGTAGTTCTGAAAGTAAGATACCCAAAGATTTCCCTATTGTAATGAGTGACCCTCAGAACCGAAGCGAACGGCAATCGTCTCTTGGTCTAGTGAATTTCTACCGAGAGCTTATTCTCAACATGTTAACACCGGTGAGCTCGCTGAAACAATGGATGTCAAAGGACACGCTTTGGTATTGGAGCCCAGAGTGTAAAAACTCATTTCAAGCTCGTAAGAACACTTTTGCTTCGTCAAGCGTGTTAGCTCACTCGTCATTGTAAAAGAAGCTTTGGTCATCATATTTGGAATACTTCAAAGCAGGATTCTCGTAAATTGGCACAGAAGATATTTTAATTTATGGTAAGCTACCGCTCTACTCCACACAGTGCTACTGGATGTGCGGCAGCAAAATTTCTTTTAAGAACCGATTTTTGAGAATATCGACTAAATCGGTGGTCACTCCCAAAACCTCATACTTTTTTATTTTATTTTGCCAACACATTCCTTTGGATGAATGTATTTAAAGAAAAATAGTCAAAAGTTCCACCCATTTTTTTGTACGAGCGAAATTTTAAGAAGTTTAAAAATTGAACAGTTTCGCGGTTTTTACCCAATTAAATATGCATATTTTTGCTTTTCTTTTGGCCGCCACCGGAAACGTAAAAAGTTTGAAAGTTTGTATTTTACCAGATTTTAATAAAAACTGGAATATAAAATTCAAGTAGATTTTGATCATTTATTTACTAAAATTAATTTTCTATTTTGATGCAAAATTGAAAATTATATTGCTTGGCTGCTAATACCTCTAAATTAAAACTTCCTTTGTGATAGATGAAACTGCTGCAGCTTCTGAAATTTATTGAGGGCATAACCAAGTGGTAAAGAGAATGACCAAATTGATGTTTCATGCAACCCAGATATGGGAACGTTTATATATGTGAAGAAATTTCTGATATGGGGATAAGCACTGAGATAAGAGATTAGCTAGGCCAGACTACTGTTGCTTTGCACTGTCGACCCTGTGCTTCCAAATTCTGAACAGGTTTCAGGCAATAAGAATCCAAACTTACTACACTGTACCACTTATTTGAGTTAGTAATTAATTTAAGGATTCATGTTACCCAGTGATGTAGATTATGAGGCGGTTTAGCGAGCAAAGCATCCACCGAACTGAAATGTATTATGGTTCACCACTGAAAAAGTTATCATTCAATTTCATAACCGGTCAGCTGGTGGCTTACAAACGCTAAATGATAACATACTCAAGTTTTTCATGTGGGGTAATATGTGCTGGTGAGCCAAAGCACAGTGTGAATCAAAACCATGAATCAATACCCAATTAGATACCCAAGCTAGTCAATGGTGCAATAGTATAAAACAA
>JAEMWC010000007.1:675000-725000 GCA_016490735.1 Pachyseris speciosa
GTGTAAGATGATGTCGCGCTCCTGCCTACTGATGGGTCGGTACATACTGGCAAAGTCGAGAGCTTTTGAAAGCAACTTTTCATTGATTGAAGGATAGAAGTCACATACGTCGAAACATATGAATGAGAGTGACTCTTTATTCTGTAAGCTGTTGAACCATGATAAGACGCTGGAAGTGTTCTTCCACTGGTTGATTTGCGTGCTGCGGATGATGGCGGCGTTTATTTCATCAAGGATATGCTTGCTAACTTTGCCAATTTCAGACTTGGAAGGGTTGATAAGGCGGCACGTCGGGTGGTCTTTGAATGCGGGTTTGTGATCTTTCAAGGTGATAAATGCATCTTTCTTTGCTAGCTTTTCAATTCGGTCATCTAATTTGAGTCGTTTAGCTATGCTGGCTGACTGCGCGTCTAATTTGTCAGCAACACAATCACTTGATTTCTTGTAGGTTTTCGTTACATTTTCTTTGATCAACTTGGTGTATGACGCTGGATTCATTGTATAATAATTGGTGGTTTTATCTGCTGGGATTAAGAGGCTGTCCGGTCTCTTGATTTTATACTTGATGTCGCTGTTCATTTGATTTTGGAAATTGCATTTTACGTCCTTGAACTCGATATTTTGAATGAGGTCTAACATGCCGTCTTCAAAGGGTATCAGTTCGCTAATTCTCGGTGGCGAGTTCCGTGATTTGAATCCATAGGTTTCTTTAGCTGATGGAAGTTCCGTGCGGTTGAGAAAATGATAGGCTTTCCAGCGCATACGCCGTAGGAAGTGTTCTGTTTTTTGGATGAAATTCTTCATGTACTCGCTTCTCGGTGGCAGTGGGATGTTCTTCGTTGAATAGTCCAAATTGACCTTCTCCATGGCAATAGATGATGAAACTATCAGAGTGCTCAACAAAGAGGAGCTAAATAATATAGAGAGGTAATGAATTGAGACAGCCTCTTAATCCCAGCAGATAAAACCACCAATTATTATACAATGAATCCAGCGTCATACACCAAGTTGATCAAAGAAAATGTAACGAAAACCTACAAGAAATCAAGTGATTGTGTTGCTGACAAATTAGACGCGCAGTCAGCCAGCATAGCTAAACGACTCAAATTAGATGACCGAATTGAAAAGCTAGCAAAGAAAGATGCATTTATCACCTTGAAAGATCACAAACCCGCATTCAAAGACCACCCGACGTGCCGCCTTATCAACCCTTCCAAGTCTGAAATTGGCAAAGTTAGCAAGCATATCCTTGATGAAATAAACGCCGCCATCATCCGCAGCACGCAAATCAACCAGTGGAAGAACACTTCCAGCGTCTTATCATGGTTCAACAGCTTACAGAATAAAGAGTCACTCTCATTCATATGTTTCGACGTATGTGACTTCTATCCTTCAATCAATGAGAAGTTGCTTTCAAAAGCTCTCGACTTTGCCAGTATGTACCGACCCATCAGTAGGCAGGAGCGCGACATCATCTTACACGCAAAACGCTCGCTGTTGTTCAGCAATGATTCACCATGGGAGAAAAAATCTTCAAATGATCTTTTCGATGTTACCATGGGTTCTTTCGACGGTGCTGAAACGTGCGAATTAGTCGGCTGCTACCTGTTATCCCTTCTCAACGAAAAGTATGGCCAAAACATAGGCTTATACCGCGACGACGGTCTTGCGGCCTTTGACAAAACACCACAAGAAATTGAAAGGATCAAAAAGGAACTGTGCAAAATCTTCCGTGAAAACGACTTAAAGATAACGATAGAGGCAAACAAAACCATTGTCAATTTCCTAGACGTCACGCTTGACCTGCAAACTGGCAAACACTATCCATTTACAAAGGAAGGTAACGTCCCATTGTACGTACATAAGAAATCCAATCATCCACCCTCCATCCTAAAAAAACATCCCGGATTCCATCAACAAGCGGCTTTCAGAAATATCTTCAGACCGAGAATGCTTCGACAACGCCAAAACCGTGTATCAAGAAGCTCTCAATAAAAGCGGCTACAATTACAACCTGTCTTACAAAGAGTCGCACAACGAGACGCAGCGATCACGGAGAAACCGTCCAAGAAACATTCTTTGGTACAACCCGCCTTACAGCAAGAATGTCAAAACGAACGTGGGAAAGTGCTTCCTTTCTCTCATTGATCAGCACTTTCCTAAATCAAATCCACTTCATCAAATTTTCAACCGGAACACACTTAAATTAAGCTATAGCTGCATGAGTAACATCAAAACCATTATTTCTAACCACAACAAAGCTCAAATTAATAAATCTGATCCAACCAATGACAGCAATTGTAACTGCAGGAATTCAAGCACGTGCCCCATGGACGGAAAATGCAACGACCAAAACATCATTTACCAAGCTGAGGTCACGACATCAACCTCAAAACAGACATACATTGGACTTTGTGACACAACTTTCAAGTTAAGATACAGAAACCATGTATGCTCATTTAGGAACGAGCGGTACAAACACGCAACCGAGTTAAGTAAATATATTTGGAACCTAAAGGATAAGAATATTACCTACAACATCAAATGGCGTAAGCTAAAACAGGCCCGGTCATATTCAAATGTAAACAAGCGTTGTAATTTGTGTTTATGGGAAAAATACTTTATTATATGTAAACCCGAAATGTCAACACTAAACAATAGAAGCGAACTGGTATCTACGTGTAGACATTCCAAGAAATTCCTCTTAAAGACAGTGCTCGCTTAGATTAACCAATCATATCCCTGTACGTGTCACGCCGCTAGGCATTGTTCTGTATTTTCAAATTTTCAAATTTTGTATATATTCTTATGTATCCGTTATTTTTGGCAGTTGCCTGATGATTGCTTCGCAAGAAGCATGAAACTCTGAGTAGCAATAAATGTCTTCGACCAAATAATCCAACTCTGAAAATATATATATATATATATGTGTGTGTGTGTGTACGTATATATATATATATATATATATATATATATATATATATATATATATATATATATATATATAATAACATCAAAATCACGGTACATATATTATGTATCCATGTTTGGGAAATTCAGTAGTGATGGCCTTTAAGCACAATAAATCATTTTAAATGTATGATAACTGCATCAACTGAACGTTTTAGCGGTAAGTGCACATGAAAAGTATTGTCCGCTGTCTCAAAAGAGCCTTTAAGTGCATAACACGTGCGTTTGCATTGTAAGTCACATTTTCAAAATCGCCAAGCTTTAAGTCGATAATTCAAAAAGAAAGCGAGGGGCGCCAGCGGGCGCCCTCAGACTTTTATATGCTGAACTTATTGAGTACATTTTATAAACTCTGTGTGGACGGTTCTCGCCCATTGGATTACAGACCAAACATCGATTATTTTCCTCGTTGATTTACGCCACAAGGTCTTTGATGCTTAGCCATAAAAAACCAGCGTAATTAACAGAAAAAAGACTTGAACTTTTTTGTCATCTACAAATTAACAAAGAAATCTTTATGAAACCACAAAAATAACCCTTTTCTTACCCTTAAAATTACGGCCGGAGGAGTCAATTTGCCGCCATCTTGAAAATGTACGAAAATAATGCTTTGCGATCGTAATACAAACACCTTGTAATGAGCATTAGAAAATGTTACTTACAACTTCTTCAAATAGTTCTAATTTAGCAGCCACCATCGCGGTTCCTCGATGAAAGATAAAAAAGAGGCAATTTCGACTGCTAATATATAGATTTAGGCAAGCCTAAAAGCGGAGCTCCACGATATATATATATTTTTTGCTGTTATTGAGCAACGACGCATGGCTTTCCTGACGCCAATATTTTATATTTAGAGGAGTCAACAGGAATTGACCGCGGTTCAAAAACCTCAAATCATTAAAACATTACAAGCAAACAATACACGAATCATTGCCATTATGTGTTAATAAGATAGGGGCAAAAGTTTCTTAACGCTATTGAGGCACCGAGGTCGAAAAACATTTAGCCAAGCGGAGTAAAAACATTCGTTCGTTTACAAAGAAAAACGTAACAAAGCAAACAGACAATTCAGCAACTTTTTTGCGTTCAAAACGAGTAGAGATGATTGCTATTTACATCCAGTCGAGATAAAAATACAAGTTTCATTCCTGAACAAACCTAACAACGATTAAATCAAATGTTAAACGTCGATTTTCTTATTTTTTTTTTTTTTTCATTTACATAGATGTGCTCACGTATTGGTAGCTTTACAACTAACGATAGCACTAAGGTTAGGTAAATGCTTAAGAATAACTTTCTTGCTTCCTGTATGACTGCAATTAAAAGACGTTTTGAACTCCGCCCGTCTATGCGTAAGTACTCTTACAGGCTTAGAAAACCATTTCTTCCTGTTCCCATAGCTAATCTCCCTGAAAATGGGTAGTAAAAACTTCGAAGAATAACCCCTAAGGCGTAGGCGCTTCCAAAAAAGTAGCCGTGTCCGTGAAATGTTTTGAATCAGGATAAAGGCAAAAAAATGCCAAATCATGTCATGCACTACGACGTTTGATTCACAAGTTGTTCACTGATGTGATCCTTGAAGTCCTTTTGTCCTCAATCATAAGGTGATTAGGTGCCACGTTTATTTTCAGAAGGGTAAAGCACAATACAAGTTAATCGTTGCTTCATTTTAACCTTTTATTTTCATCAATTATACTTACATTCCAAACAGAGTACACAAATTTGCATAAAATTATACTCCTTCGCATGTCGCGTACACGTCGTAAGACATTATTCACTGGTGGTGAAGGATTTTTTTTCCAGAGCTCAAACTTCTATAGTCAGATTTTTCATCAAACAGTATAAAATAGTATATGCCGGATGCCGTTTATAGCAATCGAAGTTGCCTAATTTTTGTATTTCTTTAAGGGACCGCGATGGTGACTGCTAAGTTAGGACGATTTAAAGAACTCAGAAGTGAAATTTTATAATGTTCATCATAGGATGTTAAAGCTAAAAAATAGCGTAATATTTCTGCAAAGTCTTCTTTTCGTAGGACGCATTTCATGTGTCTGGTGGCCTGCTGAAATAAAGGGCAAAATGTGCCTATTTAATTAGGTAAAAACCTCAAAAATGTTCAGTTTTCAAGTTTTCAAGTTTTCAAATTTCGCTCATAAAATAAATCGATGGAACTTTGGACTATTTTTCGTAAAGCACCTTCATCCAAAAGAATGTTTTGACAAAATAAAATAAAAAACTATGATATTTTTGGGAGTGTTCGCCGATTCTCGATATTCTCAGAAATCGGTTCTTAAGTCGTTGAATAAACACAAGTTTAGATGTGCTACCCCAGAACTTAGAAAGAAAGTTACCAGGCCAAACAAGCTGTAACCAATTGCGCCGAAAATACAATTTATTACTGTCGGGGAGTCAGTTCTTGTTCAAGCAAAATATTTGTGTACGCTAGTTGGATCCTGTGCGCAAAGTTCAATTGATGCAAAGGAAATGACAAGTGCTTTTTTCGACAAACGGAATACCATTTTGAATTCTGGATCGCGATTGCTGGAGTTCGTTTGAAATTATTAAACGTCGTTCTTGGATCACGCTCGATATTTTTGGGGAATAAAGCTCCCTTCATTCTGGGACGTATGAACTAGTTTACCAAGCTTCCCAATGTAGATAGTTGGCGGAACTTCACGTAGTGCTTACGCATGTTTAAGAGAACACCTAAAAGCCCTTCAACGACGGGAAGATGGCTCTGTAATGTGGAAAAATCGCTGTGGACGACATGGAGGAAACATGGTACAATGCGTTATGAATGTGACAGGAGTGTTTCGGGACGATGCGATGCTGAGGCAGGTCACAGAGTCTGTGATGATTGGTAAGGTCGAGGATCACCGACTAATGAACACGAAAGGCGAGTGGTACTATATCCGCATCCCTAGAGCTGTGTTGTCAGTGTAGCTGATACGGGGAAATTCGGTGACTCTGTACATGGAACACACGTTCGAAATTTGAATTTTCAGTACGTTGCTCGCGCGGAGTGTTTGGTTCGAAACTTTGTTACACGCGACCAACCGTACATTGTAAGACCAACTGATGAGGCTGTTGTTACAGCGAAACTAGTTTTGTGAATATCAAAATGCGTGTTGAAAGTATTTTAATTTGAATTTTTTTCTTTCAACTGCAAATGAGGTGTAGTAATACTTTCGTAGCTTTGGCTAATAGACGTTCATTCCGGGATTGCAAATTATAAAGAGAGCTTGGTAGGATTGTGCTTGCTCGAGCCGATTTACGGTTTCTTAACGCAATGTCTTGCACCGCGCATTCTCTACTTCTGTTCATGCGCTTTATATGTCTTTGCATTGTCTGTTGGCGGGCTACTGATCAATGATTCACATTTAACTACTGAGTATTTTTTTTGAAAAGATATGGTAAGATTTTGACAGCCATTGTTATGCTTCGACCAATGGCCCACTATAAGCAAAGACGCGCCAAATTTGAACGCACTTCCAGATCGCAATTTTAAAAGTGAGCTAGCCGGTATTTATTTTACGCCGATTTACAAAGTAAAGACGGGATCAGTTAAGAGAAATATCAAACTTTTATTTCCCGTTGGTCACTTTTTTGCACCCAGTCTCATTTACTTAAAAATCGGTCTTAACTTCCTACCGGGAACATGTTCCCCACTGAAAAAGCCGGTTAAATCCCAATTTTCGAACACAGAAGGCTACTGCAAAAACTTCGTAAAACTTTACACTTTTTGGCTACAATTGTAGATATAGCATTCCTTTTCCAAAACCCGTTGGTCACAACATTACGTTGGACTTAGGAAAGTCAGAAAATCTACTTTTATCAATGCTCTGCGCGTAAATTAGGGCCTTTTCTCTCTTATATACGTTTTTAGCTTGTCGATTTTGTTTTCCCAATGTACACCACGTGATCTTCCCAAGGGAATTTGCCTTTTTGTTTTTTCATAACTTATGCGTACGCATGCACGTGAATAAGGCGAAATTTCAAAGAAACAGTTCTCTAGGGTAACGTCACGTGATCTACAATGGGAAAACAAAATCTACCAGCTAAAAAGGTCTATTCTTGGCTGTTCAAAGTGCATTCGCATTCAATTTTTGCCGTTTCGGTGCTCATGAATAAGTAATAATATCGGGCCATTCCGCCCGATGTCAAGTTTCTTGCCTGCTTGGTCAGCAGCACAAGTGCATCAAGTTCAATCTCAAATTAAAAAGTACCTATAGCGCTCTTTTATCTTCTTAATTTCTGTATCAGTGTGTCAGCAACGTTATTTTGGTCATCAAGGAACGGCAAGTTCTCATTTTCCACAAATTTTGACAGTGAGTTAAAGTGAAATAAACGCCTCTTTCTAACAAACGCCTCATATCCCGGCCTCCCTCCCCAGGACCCTAGACTTGATGGACACCCCAGGCGTTTAATTTATAAGATCATTAGCGGTACCTGCATTAATTGCTCCACTTGTGTTAAGACTCTGTTAAGTAACAGCTTAGTTCCGAAACGGAGGAAAACCTTTTAAAAATGAGCATTAAAGATCTTCAAGGTGTGGTAACTGAACTTAAACTTGGGGTAAATAAGACGAAGAAATATTTTCAAGCACGCCTCAAGTTGCGAGCAACAAGAACCGGTCAGCGACAACGGGCACAAACATAAACACCATACTGAACCTTTGGTGGGCATTAAATCGTAGAGCTTCGCAGTTTTCGTACAACATGACAATTAATTTGTCAGCAGTTTTATAGCAAAGCATTTCAAAGTTAAACATCCAGAAGTTTAAAAGTGCTTTAAACAGCATTCTCCACATCGTTGACGAAGCAGCCGGTACGAATTGAATGCCAGATCTTGAATAGCAAGATGCAAGATGTTCCTCAGCTAACGCTAAAAAAAAATGATGATGTTTGGAGCTTTTTGCTGAGCCAATTGCAGGTGCAACAAAGTGAATAGGGTGTCCCTGTCAAAGGAACCATTTGAGCTGTCATCGAAGATGAGAACTGTGGTTTGAACGCGCCGACATGCATTCTCTCCATATAAAACGTTCACTGAGGAACCACGGGCTTTTGATTGATTTCCCATTGACTCTGAAAAGTTTTTCGAACTTATAGCTTTGCCAGTGGTATGCATTATTTTAGTTTCCTATTATAGATCCCTTCAGAGCGGTTAACTATGCTGGACAGTTTAACTAAACAATTTTCTTGCCCACAATCTTCTTGCCCACCCCGAAGAGAGTAATTTGCATTAATTAACCGCTTGCTTGAAAATGCGATTTTTCAAAAAAAATAATAACGGAAAATCTGCTCGATATCTGACTGTCAAACCTAGGTAAATACAATCTATATTAAACAATCAAACGGTCTTGCGTGAAATTGCCGGAATTATATTATTTAAAAGAAAGATAGCCGTGGATAAAAAGTACGAAAAATCATAATTTTGCCTGAGGTATACATTGTAACTTGATTAGCCTTGGACAAATTATGGAGTGCCCGCGGAGTTTTCAGCGTCAAACGATTCAAAAAGAGTGAAATATTTACAGCCAGTCTTAATTTTGATGAAAATTCAAATACCAGTAAGAGAAAAGTTTGTTTAAAGATGTCTCATTTTCAGCTTTTCAAAAAACCATTCTCCCCACCTTCAAAATGATAAGGCACAGGGGTCACCAGGGTGAGGGCATCTGTAAAATTGGTAACATATATCCTGAGAGGAAGGATGCAAGTTTGCCATGATTAAGCAGATTTTTATCTGTAAAGTTGCTCTTTGAAATATTTTCCTAACAAAACTCCAATTTTAAAGGTGTAAAATGTTCCTCAAAATGCTTTTTAAGGCCCCAACTTCCGCCCTCTCCTCCTCAGCCCCCTCCCCCCCCCTCCACCCCACTCCCTGATGCTCCGCTAAGGTATTTGTTAGAAATCAAACAAATACCACGGTGAGAAGTTTCATCCCCAGGAATAACTACACACAACGGTGTAAGGAAGGTTTTGTTCGACCATTCCCAAGTTTTGCTCAAGCCTTAGCGACATTCGCTCTTCATTGCTCTATTTTAATAATTAATACCCATGTTCAACAAAGAAATATTATAGTATTTATTATTTACCGAGGCATATGTCTCCATTTCCAGAGTACCCAGGTTTACAAATGCAGTTATGGGATCCCAGGGTATTATTACAAATCCAAATACAAAAGAAAATAAATGCTTGAATAGTTAGAGAATCTTTTGCACCTTGCTCTATTTTAATAATTAATACGCATGTTCAACAAAGAAATATTATAGTATTTATTATTTACCGAGGCATATGTCTCCATTTCCAGAGTACCCAGGTTTACAAATGCAGTTATGGGATCCCAGAGTATTATTACAAATCGCGTTGACGTCACAATCATGGGTGTTTGTTGCACACTCATCTATTTCTAAACAAAAGAAAATAAATGCTTGAATAGTTAGAGAATATTTTGCACCTTGTCTATATATGAACATAACTTGATGTAACAGAGGCAATGAGATTAAACGGCTAATGAGTCGCTGGGTGAAACAATTCTTGATCCATTAAGCCTTCAAGGGACAACAAAAAGAAAACCGTGTGTAAACAGAAAATACAAAAGACCTCGCATTAAAGCCGAGTAAAGTCGATAATTCTGTTGGCAAAAATGATTCCTTTCCTCATAATAAAGTTAATTCAAGTGTAATATATGGTCCATTTGACAGCTAACGCAAGTAAGAAGAAATGTGCGTTTTGTTGCTACTACACAACCAAAGCTTCGTTCAACGCACCTTATCACAGTATTTTACGTTTGGTCGTCAGTCAGGAAACAAACATCAGTTGAGACTGATTGAAAGAACATTTTAAAACAGAGAACTGGCCATTTTCGGGATGCATACCTTGTACCTTTCAGTATACTGGAGTTACAATTCCACTAAGCCTGAAAATCTCACCTACTTTTATCTGGGAAACGGACAAAGGTTATCCGTTCTCAACGCCTAAAAAGTCATTTTCGCTTTGTCTTTTGAACCGTCGCCCAGTTTGAAAAAAAAAAAAAAAAAACTTGTCGAGATTTTAAAAAGTTTCCTCCAGAGTGAAAGAGGAAACAAATTTTATCTCTTAGGTATCTACCTAGTCATCAGCTTCATTGTTAATTTAAACTTAATAAACATAAGTGATAGTTACCAAAACATTTCTTTCCGTCACCAGAGTATCCCGCTTTGCACGTGCAGTCGTACCATCCCACGGTATTGTGGCAGATGGCATCTACGTGACAACCGTGGTAGTTGGTAATGCACTCGTTTATATCTAAAAGGAAGTAATTAACATATTAGATCATCAATGGTCAGTTCACTGACGGCTAAACAATTATCCAGCGTGATCACGAGGAACATTGCCTGACACTTAGCCGAAGATGACGTAGGCCGAGTTGGCGAAAATTAGGAGAGATTGAGCAGAATTATGGTTTTATTATTCAGCACATTAATGACCAGGCACAATTTTCTGGGTTTATTACAAAATAAGCTGGAAAAGCCTCCATTTTTCTTCTCGACGCACAAAATGACGTATATATGGTGAGAGTGCGCGACAAATAATAAGCGCACTCTCACCATATTTGGACATTCTTGTCACAGCGTGTTGAATAGTAAAGCCTTGTATTAGTGCACCTTTCATTAAGCATGGGCATGAATGAGTCAGTTGATGAGAAAGACAGTACCTTGGTATCCTACTGCTGTCGGTGGGCACTAGATTGAGATGGATGACTGATATACTCCCCAAAAGGTTTTCTGAATGAAATTATGAAAAATCTCTTCCGAGCAGGTAAAGATAAATTCACTTTCTGCTTGAAGCGATGGTCAGTGCTGAATTGTTTTACAGATATAGTCTTACGAAGCACAGTTGCATCATAAAACAGTTTATAGATCTGCTTTTGTGATTAGTAGGTAGAATTAATTGTGATCCTTTCAGGGAATTCCTTTCTGAAGTTCTGTATAGATAAAATTTGTTAAGGCAAAAGCCTTTACTGGTTTTTTTTCCTCTCCAATTTCTATGTAGACATCTGCGAGCATTCAATCTCATTACTTTGCAATTCCGCTCTAATTAAGTCGATGGAACATCGATGATCAAATTCCGAAACCACCCGAAACTCTGGAGTTGAACAGCCAAACATAGCATGCAGAAATCACCATCGTACAATGGAGTTCTATCGTATGTGCGTAAGGGCTTTAAATTCTGACACGTAAGAGTGCTTTTGCTCTCAACAAACACATATTTTCGTTACCTTTCTCGCATCGATCTCCAGAAAATCCCACTGGACAGCAGCAGCTAAAGCCACCGACTTGGTCAAAGCATATTCCGTTGTTTAAGCATGGGTTACTTTCACAACTATTTATGTCTAGAAAGTAAATACAATAAAAGAACCGTTAACTTTTAAAAAGAGTGGGTTAGAAGAAACTGTGCGGTGGTCGGGGTGAGTGGAGATTTAAAGCCATTGACCTTTATGTGGTCTCTTACTGAAATATATATCAGGGACCTTAAGCACCGACGACGACGAGCTGAGAGGACGACGACAGAAAATAAAATTTGTCCTGACTGCGCTACTGCGCATAGCCGACCCGTCGTCCACCTGAGGTTCAGGTCACGAAAACGTCAGGTTTGCCGTCCTGAGCGAACGATAGTATTTATTTATGTATTTACGCGGTGTTTGAGGCAGAAATTTAAATCAAACTATTGAAATGAAAAGTGGATAATTTCTTTAACCTCTAAGCTTTGTATTTACTGTATTTCACTGCGAATTTGGTGTAGAAATCTTTGCTAATAACCAAGATTTAAATTTGCCTATTTGTTGTGAAAAAGTAGAACATGAAATAAATGCAGAAATTGAAAAATGACTCTGTATTTCATTTTCTTCTGGTTCTTATCTATATGTAGACTTTCGCTTGTGTATTTAGCATATATTTTTATTCCGTGCCGTAGCTAGAAATTCTAAGTCTAAGGGGAGGGGGAGGGGGGGGGGGGAAGGGGGGAGGGGGGGGGCAATGAAGCGAAGCGCCGGAGGCAAAAGCCATTACGGCAGGGGCACCCTACGAGCCAAATCAACCAAAAGCTGTAGAAAGGCATTTTTAAGCACCTTATGATGTTTGAAGTCTCCTTAAAGTGATGTTTTCATAAGCTAGAAGAAGTGGATCTGTTCGGATTTCCTAGCTGAAGTTTTATTTGTCCGAAAAAGTTAGGGAACAAAATCTTCCTTTGAGAAAATGCAAGCTGAAATCAACTTTCCACGAACTTTCTAGGGAACTATTTTCTTTCCGAAACTCCTAGCTGACGTTTTTGACCGTCAAAAACAGCAATTACGACCTTTCCGAAAACCTCAGGAGCTATGATTCCCAACTGCGAATCTTTTGGGCCACGTTTTAGTTCCTGAAATCCGAGTGCACCCTTTAATCGACGCCGAAAACCCAACGCGAATTACCCTCCACCGAACAGATATCTACCGAAACTTATCGTTGGTTGCCCCTGATTACGGGGTCCTGGGGGAATGTTCTCCGAAATCCAGAGACTCGGAAATGCTACTTTCATGGATATTTCGTCAAAAGTAGAGGTTTATTAGTCCGAGGTTTTGTAAGCTTTTGATATATCGCTCAGTTAAAGAATTGTAATGACTGGCTTACACAGACTATTCTCGTGGTTTGCGGTAGCCGGTTCTAGGCTTTCAAGAAAATTGAGTGTCTCAGGGGGTTTGGTGTTGCGACGCTCTCTAGCCTATATTTAAATTTTTGCTCTAACGAGCAGATCTTTGACATATTTACTTTTATTATATGATATAATCGGAGAATTTGTGTAGATAGTTTTCGGCAACGGCTCCTTTTATATTAAACCCCAGTTTTTTCCTAATGCTTGTTTAAGGTCACGCACTGATGTGTGGTATTTAGTGACAAACATGGCAATAAAATCTTGTGAGTTTTTTTGCCTTGTTGGAGTGCCAACTTTCTATTGGTGACATTCACTCCTGTTATTGATCACTCTATACGAATTGTTTAGATAGCCACGTGCTGTTAGACGCGATCTGAAGCTAGAGAGGCACCAGTCAAATATTGTTTATGAAGAGTCTATTCTAAGAAGTCTAATGAAGAAGTCTAATGACACGTCGTGTCATCCTGGTGGGTGACACGACGTGAAGTGTGTGTATTGAAGTCGGCATATAGTGGGTCTTGATGTCCAGGATTGATTCATTGTCAAATCTATCTCTTCTGTAGTAAAACCATTATGTATGGGAAAATTATTTCGTTCTCTGAGATTTCAGCTGAAGCGTTTTTGGCTTGTTCAATAAACAGACAAATGCCTTGTTTTTCATGATCCCAAAGGGACAAACGACATCGATGTAACGTCTCCATTCTCTTGGCTTGATATTGCTTTGGCGAAAAAGTTTTGTTTTAATTTTTGCAATGAAGATGTTGGCTGAGGCACCTGTCATTTTTGTAGCCTTGGAAGTTCCGTGAGTTTGGAGATTATTATCGCCCGGCATTAAATCCTCACTCTTTCTCGGTTTCGCTCACATGGAAAACTGTGGGAAATGTTGACCGTCTATTGTGTTTGAATATTGCTTCTCTTTTGTTTGCTGAGCGAAGCGATTGTCAAAAGTTTCAATGCAACAAGAGAGGACCTTAAAAGAATTGTTCCAACATGTTTGGGAGGGGGAGTGGCAACTGCCCACCTTGGCCCTACGCTAGCTACGGCCATGGTGAAGGCTGTTTTATATTGTATCGGGCCGGAAATTTTGGTATCATTCACGATATTCATCTAATCGAGTAAAAACCTGTCGTTTTCTTCATACGAGAGATTACAATTTTTGGGAAAAAATTCCCCATGAGGGACTGAAAATTTGTTGTCATGTACAGTACTGTTCTCGCAGCTCAAGAGAAATAGGTCTTAGTGCTCATGAAAGGAGGGCGTGACAAAATTATTGGGAAGTTGTACGTCGCTGTTTCTAAGGTCTCAGCTCTGTTTCCATGCCCTCGCACTAAGTTTTCACACAGTGAACGACGTTCTCGACCCAGTTCTCTAACAGTTTTACTTGTGGTCGTCGTCGTCCTATTCGTCGTCGGTGCTTAAGGTCCCTATATATAGAGAGTAAAGGTCAGGCCCTGGTTCCGGGAATGCCGATTAGCGCTTATCAACGGATAAATCCTGCTGATCGAGGGATAAAATTTATCCTTCGGTTAGATTCTGTTCCACAAAGCGCGATTAGCACTATCCAAAGGATAAACTAACGGTTAAATTTAACACACCAAACTAGGTGGATTAACTCACTAACCGCGGAATAAAATTTTTCAAATCAAACAAAATGGCGGACTTACTGTTTGACCTTTAGCCGGTTGCGTGGCAAGAAAAGAAGTTCAGGATGCATGATATTGCCTTAGAAAAATTTTCGAAGGAAGAACTTAGGAGTTGCTTTCCTTTTTCCCGTGAATCCATTGAGTTTTTGGTCAAACTTCTCCGGGAAGACCTTGAACGATAAACCTCGCGAAACTATGCTTTGTCGCCAACTGTTCAAGTGCTTGTGGCGCTACATTTCTTCGCCACCGGAAGCTTCCTCCAAGTGATTGGTGATACCGTGGGCCTACCAAATTGAACCATTTCCCGCATAATTCGTGACGTTTCTGTAGCACTGATTCAAAAGCGGAACGAGTTTATTCGTTGGCCGACCAGTACCGCTGAAATCCAACGAGCAAAGGAAGGGTTTCTCCGCAAGGGAGGATTCCCAGGAGTAATTGGTTGCGTAGACGGAACCCATGTCAGAGTCCAAGGGCCCAGCCAAAATGAGGCTGATTATGTCAATCGAAAGGGATATCATTCCATTAACGTACAAGCTATTTACGACCACAGAGGTGAAGAAAATAAATCTCAAGTTCGTTTACAAAATTCCAGTGGTGCGGAAGTAGCGATATATAAGCTTTAGCTTATATATCACTACTTTTATTTTCTGGGGAGGCACATGGCTATTATTTTTTCTTTTGTTTTGACCAACATTTTTTTTTATGTATTTCTTAACTAAATTCCGAAGGGGTAGCCCCCTAAAAGTATTTTTGTTTTTTTGTTTTATTGTTACAAAGATGCTATTGGCACATGACGATCATTAAAGGTAGTGATAATATACTGGCAAAATTGTGATTAGTAAATCCTACACATTTTAGGCTTCTTTACCAACATTGTGGCCAAATGGCCAGGAAGCACACATGACAGCTTCATTTTTACTTATTCAGTTATTGGACAGCAGCTACAAACCCAGCCTCGCACGCTAGAGGACGGCTTACTCTTGAGAGACAGTGGGTACCCATGTCGCCCCTATCTTATGACACCATACCTGAACCCTTCCATTTCTCAACAGGAGGCCTTCAACAAAGCCCTTACAAAGGCCCGCGTGGCCATTGAACTAACATTTGAGTGGTGGAAGAGGAGATTCCATCTTCTTCATTCCGAGATTCGCATGACAACAGAGAAAACATGCATTTTGATAGGGGCATGTGCAATCCTTCATAATATTGCCATCCTCAGGAATGAGCCAATGGATGTAGGCTTTGAAAACATCGAAGATCAACCAGAACTTACTGAATATTGTGGCCCTGAAGATGGAAAGGCTGTGAGGGACTAAATTTGTGACATGTTTTTTAAAATGTTTATTTCATGCCCTATTTTCAAATGACATTGTTTAGTGAACACGACCTTGACTATCATCTTGCATGTAAAAATGTTGTGTTATAAAGACTTCAATTGTATTTTTGCCTTAACAGCGATACAAATTACTTTGGTGACATGTAGACTGTGAGTAGTTTCTAATTTCGGCGATGGATTGTGGGGTGTGCAAAAGACGCGTACGCGCACGAAGTTGCAAGGAAACGCGACGCGACGGGAATGCTGAATTTTTGTCGCTCCCCTTGTGCCCCGTTTCCTCACAACTTCGCGCACGCGAGCGTCTTTTGCCCGCCCCACGATCCAACGCCGAAATTAGAGACTACTCGCAGTCTAGGTGACATGTTGTTTTTGTCAATGCTATTATTGTTTTGTTTTGCCCTCTCCTTAATCCAATTCTTAGGAATTTGCTTAAGAGACCATTTTATTGAAAACAATGTGGAAATAAAATGCCAAGATAGCTGTAAGAGGGGCGAACAAAACAAGCATGTACGTTTATTATGTGGAAGCATAAAAATGGCTATTGTGAAGAGAAACTTGTAACTCAGCACTGTGTGCAATTACTATAAAAGCTCTATTAACCCCCCCCCCCCCCACCCCCTCTCATAAGCCTCCAATTTTGAAGTCGGTTTTTGTAATAAGCACCCCTCTCTAATACACCCCTCACCCTTTGGGACATGAGATTTTGATAATTATTCTCTCCTATTCCCTCTTACAAAATCCACTTTATGAGGCCCAGTTGGTTTGTTTTTATATAGACTTAATCACATAATACTGTTTGCTGCTCGGTATTAAATAAGTTTCACTGCCGTTGTCTGAGTTTTGTACAAAACTATTTGAAGACGAAAACGGATGGTTTTAGATTTGAAATAAGCCCCCCTCTCTAATAAGCCCCCTGTCAATGAGGCCTGAAATTAAATAAGCCCCCCCGGGGCTTAATAGAGCTTTTACGGTACTGCTACCTTATTTAATGTTCAGCTGTCTGTGATCTGTTGTTTGCAAAGTGGAGAGAGATGTCCTTTTAAGTATGAAAAGTAAGGTCTTACAATAGTTTTATTGTTTTGGTCCCCTTATGACTTTAACAACATTGCATGAATTTGTAATATAATATAAAGAAACTTTTTCCAGGTGCACTAAATTATGTCAAGGTGAAGTGACACCACAAAGCACCAGCAAATATTAATGAAATGTTTAATACAGTAACATGTTCTTATGATAAATGCGTGTGCATAATAAATGACTGTTTTTCGTTGTGTTATTAAGTGTAGTAACAAGAAGAAGATTCAAATGTTTTAATCAATGAAGCTGGTTCTGAATCATTTATTACAAGAAGGCTGAAAACTACAAAATATGTCAACCAAATGTGACGTGAATTTCATCTGGACATGGTCCATTGGTAGAATGGTCCACTGGTACAAAAGCCAAAGGACAACCTGATTAACTTTTTACTTATTATTATGCCAATGTGAAAAAATTACAGAACCGAATGTTGCAAAAGCACCATATATAGCTCTGTAAATATAAGATGGGTTGTCTTGAAATAAAACAAATAAAATACCATTTTGACTTGAACCTTGCTCACAAAAGAATATGATAAGTGACAAAGCAAACTCTCCCGTTATTTTGATTTTTGCGCAGAAATAAAAACTTAACACCAAAGAACAAGCAAATGACATACATAAACAGGGTACATAAACATAAACATGTGGTAGCAGCTAAACAATTTAATTTAAACACACTTACTAACTTGACCCTTCAAAAGCTGGACTTGGAGCTCTAATTTTCGATGTTTCAAAATTAAGTTTTCTTTCTTGAGCGAAAGACATTCGTACTGAAGTTCCACCACGTCGTCCTGCGAGAGTTTTCTTTTCTTCCTTGGCTTCACGCCAACAACCTCAACATCAGCATCCTCGTTGTTGGCTACACTTTTACAAGCCCAGGCATTCTCATTGGGTGTTGCGGCTTCTGCACCTAACGCCCGTTTCAAACGTCGAACTTCTCATGTGCCGAATCTAATGCAAATGAGCGAAAACAATAGATTTTTCTCATTTGCATTAGATTTGGCACATAAGAAGTTCGACGTTTGAAACGGGCCTAAGAGCAATTATAGAATTACTCACATGTCTAATTTAACAAACTTTGTTTGTACATTACTTTATATAAGAACTTATAACTGCTCAACATATGCCACTCAGTTACGTTCATAAACGTTCAACGTGCAAACAAACGAGCAAAATTATTTTCGCAGAGAGCACCAAATCTTTCTCAGAGAATGTTCAGCTTCTAAAGTCTTAACACTTATCTTTATCTCCGATGTGTCCATACTTGCCGTTCCATCACAACAGAGCGTGAGAGCAACTCAAAATGTTCGCAAGAAAAACGTAATGAAAATGGCCGACAAATGGTGAGCAATCACATGACAACTTTGGCAACAATAGCATTGTTTACATACCTGCTTAAAACCCATCCAAACCACTGAAAGCCGGTGTGTCCTCAAAAACTTTAATAATTTTTTCGCTGGATAAACTCGGAGGCTTTGGAGCTGGACCGCCTCCAGTTTTCTGTGTTTTTCCCTCCTAAACGTGGAAAACTCCTTCTTTGCCGTAGTGTGCAAATTTCTCCATTTATCCTTTACTTCTGTAACCGTTCGGCCCGCCATCCTCACTGCGTTTACGGCCTCGGTTATTTCTTGCCAAATTTGATTCTTCTTTTTGTTAGTTAGGTTGGTTGTAAATTTCGACAGGATGACTGCAAGGTGATTTTTAACCTTTTCCTTAATTACGGAAATTTCATTTACGGAAAAAAAAATTTGGTTTTCTATTTCTTCCTTTTGATTCACCGACAATTTTACGTTAATTTCCACTTTCCGCCATTTTTCTTTTCTTTTCTTTTCACAGAAGCTCCTGCTTTTAATTTCGTCACTGACCGCAGCAGCTATATTTTCCAGCGTTCAGCCTCGTACGTGAAAATAACCTGTCTGACCGGTTTGTTCTGACCTTAATCAGTGGATAGTTAATCGAGGGATAAATCTGTTTTCAGGAACGCCTTTTTCTCCTCCGATTAGTAATCCTGAGGATAAGAATTTTAAGCGTGGATTACGCACTAATCGGGGGATAGTTTAATCAGCTTTCCAGGAACAGGGGCCTGATGGGCATCTTTTATCATAATCAACAGACAGCCCCATTAATATTTGATTTATAAGGTGAGCAGCAACGTCCTCCGCATGCAGTGTAAGTAACTAACAATTCTTTGGTCATTTATTCACTCAGGCTAAGTGCTAAAATTCAAAACTTCAGCCTGTTTATCTCTTGTCGGTTGCCCGTTTACTTTGTCAACCCATATAATGATACCTAATAAGATTGGTGTTTATTCCTCCACAAATTTATCACCAAAGTTTCTCTGGAAACTAAGCCCCATATCCAAGAGTGAAGTCTACAACATATTTTGTGCTATGTCATACAAACGGGTAAAAACTTGGCTGTCCATTATCTCTCTGTGGATTATTAAATATGACTACAGTACTCAAAACAAGGACACAAAAAGGGGCATAAATTAAAGGAATTAGGGTAAATTTTAAAAGATTGGATAGTTTTACTCTGGATAACCTGTTTCGCATTTCTCTCCAGAAATCCCCGGCGGACAGATGCAGTCAAATTCACCGACTTGGTTAATGCACGTCCCATTGTTAAAGCAAGAATTGTTTTCACATTTCATTTGTTCTGCAAAAGACCAAATATAAAGTGTCAGTACTGAATTGCAAGGGGAGCGAAAGAGCAATAATATCAAGCGAAACATACTTAAAGTGGTTTTGGGGGTTCCTAGACAGATCCAAATCCGCTTTTGTCGTGCAATCCAAGAAGCCCTGACTACCTCTAGTCTTTTTAAGAACCCCTTTTTTAGTCAGAGTGTTAATAGCAAGTCCTTGAGAAAGTGAAGTAAAGTTGGAAATGAAAATTTTTAACCTCCCTTCATTTTTTTGTGCGGAGGTATATAAGGATCACCTGATGTATCGTTGTGATGGTAACCACAATTGATCATACCCGCCTCCAACCCATGTTTTGAGCAATCTCTAGAGTGATTGCGAGCCAATTCACACGACATTCCACCAGGAGGTAGGGCTATCCATCTACTTTCAAGCAAATGCTATTATAGTATTTTGACTTCTACAAACAAGTAGAAAATAGTGGCTTTACTATGTTGGCAGTCTGCAATTTTGAGAAACAACAAAAAGAAGCTACTCTCTTCCCAGACACCAAATTCGAAGCAGAGCTTAAGCATATACTAGAGTTTCAAAATATTAGCAAATCTATTTTGGGAAAATTACATTTTGGCCATGGGCAATAAACACATTTGATGCAAATTTGTAAAAGTCGCAAATTTGGCCATTTTTAGACTGCATTGGCTTGCTCTATAAATGATTAGGGGTGGTGTTTAAGCTCTATACATATTTTCTATCATCTTTTCTCTAGGCTAAACTTGATGTATGATGCTTTGTTTTATTACGACTGATGAAAACGAAGTTTGAAAGAAAGCTTATTTTCTGAATTTTGGTAATTTATGCAGCATACTGTTATCGCGTCCATTTCTATTTCGCTCGTCTCTCTCGACCAAATCTAGTTCAGGCTCCAGTAGTAAGATCAATTTTCCAGTGTCTTCCATTGAACATCGACGCGGTAGGTATGTTTCAGGTGTCTTAAACCACGGATGATGGTGGATTCGATCCGCGTGTACATGATAAACAAGTTCGTGGTATTTTATGATTTCAGCCGTTTATGCTATAAAATCTATCCGTCGGGGTTTATTGAAGCAATTAAACGAATCACGATTTTATGCAATAAGCAAATACATGCTTATAAAGACAAAGAATAAAGCATTCGCCTATAATCAGTGTATAATAGAGCCATTTGTGTTCAGTCGCCATGAAGCTGTTGTCGGGAAGTTTTGGGAAGACAATTAGACTGTTAATGGAAGGGGACACTGCTGACCGGATGTTCGACACAAACTTTCCTGAAATTATAGATGTTACACTTCTTACGAATAGCCATATTTTGAGAATTTTCAAAGTTTGGTGGTGATATTATAACCAATGGTTTTACAAGATTGGATCAGGCAGTGATCTAGTAAATGTGACTCAGGACAATAGCGGAGGCGTGGGAAAGAGGAAAGGAGGAGGGTCACTGGGGCAAACCTCCTCTCGGAATTTTTGCGACCTTAATTGTTAGATTTAAAAGGCCTTGTTCTATATTATTTTGAGATCCTTTTTGTAGATGGCAGCCAACATTTAATTCAAAATGCAAAGTTCTGCATGTTTGACCCAAGGAGGCGTACTCCCCTGTTTGGCCTAAACGGGTATGTGCCGCCAGACAGGTTATGATTTTCAGTTTCTTGAATATTAATTAAATGGGATATACGATTTCGCTATTTAACGTCCTCAACAAGGTTCCTTTCTGGCCCAGTAGCCTTGACCATAGTGTGAACGTTGGCGCTGCGGTCTCTACATATGCCTGTACCAACAACATTTTCAAAAACATCGAACTCTTTGATGTCAGTTATAGAAAAAATACTTTCTGTACGTGAAATGAAAAATAATAGAATAAAGGTTACGAATAAAGGTGTCTTCTCTTAAACGCATTACAAAAATGAACGGATTTATAATGGAAATTAAACTGAGTGGAGTGCAATTGCGCCTGAAATCCGTGCACGTGATTTTAAAATCCATTTGAAATCATAAGAATGATTTCAGACCAAAATTGGATGACACAAAGGTCAATTACCAATCTTTTACACCTATTTTGCAATCATACAGTTTTTATTTGTCAATAGTAATATTTGTTTATTCTCCAGTTAAGGAAACCGAGATTTTTATTTCGATAGGTTAGAAAAAGGATGCAATTTAGAACAAACAATAGTGTGATTCGCGAATCGAGAGCCAATCAAATTGCATACATTCCCAGTGATTTCAAAATGGGTAAAATATTGTCTTACACAGGGTCAGGGTTAGACTGCTTGCAGTCGGATTTTGTCTCGAATTTCTCTCTTGAACTCTCTTGCTGACCGAAAAAAACAAATGGGTCGAGAAGGATTGGGACGAGACGGGCGGCGCGTGAGAAGAAAAACAGACTGCGGACTCTTCTGTTTTATCTGGGGATACCGGAGCTGTCAAGCTAATCTAATTAACCAATCAATAAAACCAAAAAAAAATTTAAATTTGACTAGAGATCAAAGATTGTTAGTTAACTTCACTTCATTTACCTGCAAAAGGGATTCCGATGGAACAACATAACCAAACAAAAGTGCACTACACGTCCCTATATCTTTTAAAGACAGATTGAGAACGTAACTGTCATAGTGTTATACGCACGTGTATTATGATGAAACGAGGAGCAAAAACACCAAACAATTTTACTTACCGCTGTGAATTCAGCGTCTCATAAGTGAACTGAGTGTATAACAACAAAAGCATAAACGAAGTAAAAAAACAAATAATAAAAAAACTCAACATGTTTCGACAGTGTAACATTCGTCGACCGCGATATGTCTCACTCGTTAGTAAAATTTATTTGTAGTATCTTTGAACAGCTTCTGAAAATGCTTATAGAGGACTGGCTGCTTCGGGGGAACCGATGACCACTCTACACTCTCCTCTAGAAATTAAACAGTCTTTGTTGCAATCCAATTTTACGGCTGTAATACCTAGATCCTCGAAGTCTTTAATTTGAGCACTTGCAATGCTCGTCAATGGTGACGCGATGATGACTAAACAAAATTCGTCCTCTTGCATTTTTATTAGAGTAAATGACTGAATGATAACACTTTTGCCAAATCCTGTAAGTAAGATTGCCATTACGTCTTCTCCGTTGTGGAGGTTCACAACAGCTTTCCTTTGTTCATCTTTTAAGGAAGATATCTTTAACAGATTTAGCTTTTCTTCGATTTATACAGCTTCGTTCGCCATTCTGACAAGTCGTGACTGACTCTATGACTATTTTTATCTCTTGCTCCCACCGAATTACGAATCCGCTTGCCAATCGTCTGTCAACAGCTCTGAATTGACCAATCGGCTACTTCGTTGGTGGGCTGACGGAGAATTTGTTTTGTGTAGAAGAGTTCGCAGTCCGTCTTTTCTCGTCTAGCCCCAATCCCCTTCATATAAACCGCGTTGTTTTGCGAACGTGTGCGCGAGGATGAGAATTCGATGAATTTTAGAGCAAAGGCCGACGCTAGCAGTCTAGGTCAGGGTTAAAAAGCCTCGCCAGCACATCACCACACAAACTTCCCTTAATTCCCCCCGCTACCCCCTTCCCTCCTCCATCGTTTTAACTATTACAACTGTCAACTGGACTTGTGGTAATTTAGCGGAGACTTCAAAAAAGGGGCTGAAATTCGCAAATTACAGTCCCTGAAGTGACACAAACATGAAATTAGTTGAAATGTCCACATACTGTCACTGTTCCAGTCGCATTTGCTAAGCTAGGCGAAACCTTTATAGTTTCCACACTGTATGATGTTCAAAATCAAAGGTTATTGAGAGTCGCTGAAATGAGTTCTTAACAAGCGGTCTGCAAACAAAAGAGCCGACTAAAGTGAAAGAAAACACATTTCCGTTTAAGTGAATCAAAAATCTGCGATTTCAAAACTGCAGTTTTTTTTAAGGTTGTCTCTCTTCTCACTAAAATGCAGGTATCATCCAAAATGATTTCATATTGTAAGTTCCATTTTCTTCCCGACACTCCCGAATACCGCGGGGTACTTCAGGCTTTAACTATTTTGAGTAAGTTTGGGCTAAAGCTCATCTCTGAGCGGGGAACACATGTTTAACGGCTACTTGTATGTATAGCAGCAGCTCTCAACTAACTCGTCTGGTACTGAGGCTTGTGTAGCATTTTTCTATCCGTTCCTCTGTAGCTATCTTAACTGCATCTGGGACATTCGTATGACTGGCACCCATGGGAGAGAGGCCCGGGAAAAGGGGAGGGGGGGGGGTAATCAAGATATCTGTTGTGGCGTTAGGAAATCGTCAAAGGAAAATTTTCGTTTGCTTTCCTGGCCACGAGCTCGTTTCATCTGCAACTGTCATCTACCTTCCTACATCCTCACCACTGATTTTCTTTCCGGTCTCCTCATAAAGATTTTAATTCCACGAACCGCACTTCTAGCGGTTTTTGCCTAGTCCGTGGGTTTCCACATTCTCGGTAATTTATCTGTCGCGTTATCACGTTATAATGCTTCCTGTGTAATCAACCCCCCCCCCCCCTTCCCCTTCCCCCAACCCATGAAATTGGTAAACGATTAGCTTTCTGTTTAGCCTGCGTGCAGACATTTCCTATTTCCTTTATTCCACGCGGAAAAGAGACGTCTTCGAAACAGCGTCGCTAATACTGTTCCAGTATCCTGCTGTTTTCCCAGGATCTTGGGAAAAAGCTGTGATTGGTAGCCAGATAGTGGTCTTTGTTCGAGCATCGAAACGTTTTGCAAGGTCACAGAGCATTAAATGTTTACGAAAAAATTATTTCTCCTCAGTTCACTGTGCATCCAACATAAGCTTATATTTCAGTGTAAACAGTGTCTCACGAAACTACAAAGCGTCTTTACACTTCGTGACAACTTGGGAAACATTTTCGAAGATTACCGTCGCTGGAGAATTGATTTCTCCAGAGAAACGAACTCTCTTAGACGAATCTGGTTCCTCTTCGCCTCGATAACGCTATCTTCAACAATCGTCAAGGTCTTCACAACGCATTCTACGTAATTCGCAATTCCCCTGTTAGGCATGTAATCAATAAAAACAGTAGCTAAAGAGTCTGAAAATGAACGTAAGACTGCGCAAGTCAAGGCTCCGTGGTCGAGTAACAGGCTGACTGAATAGCTGGAAAGCTTGAAGAAAATGTTGTGACGTGTTACTGACATGTGGCTTGACTTTCATAGCGGTGGATAATATTTCATTATTCATGCAAAATTTAAGACCAAACAGCGGGACACTGGAACCCGATTGGCGAACGCTGTTTCGTAGACGTCCCTTTTCCGCGTGCAACAAAGGAAATACAAGACGTCTGCACGCAGGCTACTTTTCGTTCAGATGCCGTCAGTTTATTTTCTTGGGACTTCTACGATATGCAAATCAGCTTTAGAGCTGATTTTTTATCTGACATTGAAAATATACTTCCGGTTAGAAAAATATACCTCTGCTCTCTGCCAAAAGCAAAAATTGAAAGGTTCAAGCTCCTCGTCTTACAGAAGAATAATTTGTCCTGGTAGCAGATACAGGTCACGTATGGCGAAGCACTTGTGTAACTCCTTGGATTGACTTTCTTAAGGCAGAAACCACAACATCATGACAGTGTTTCAACCTTGTCAACTGTACTCTACAAGAAGCTAGCATCAAACATCCCTAAGTCTATTTTACATGGAAGAGGCTATAAGTTTTGACCTGACTATAAGAAATTGTGCTCGAATTGGTGAAGAAATGGAAATAGCAAACACCATGGCGTCGCACTAAAAGTTGCCAAAACGTACAAGGTAGGCTCTTTGTCAACTTCGTTTCAATCAATCGTAATAATGTAAAACATCACACATCAAGTTTGTTTCACAGACAAGATGATGGAAAACATGTTTAGAGCTTAAAAGCCTACGCTAATCCATTTTAGAGCAAACCAATCCAGTCTGAAATTGGCCAAATTTGAGGTGTTTTCAAATTTGCTTCAAATGTGTTAATCGCCCAAGGCCAAAAAATAATTTTCCCCATATACATTTGCTTATATTTACAATCTCTAGAATACGTTTGAGCTCTGCTTCGAATTTGGTGCCTGGGAAGAGAGTACTTTTGGAGAAATTGCTGAATTGATCGAGCTTGTTTTTGATGTTTGTCAAAATGGCCGACAGGCAACATAGTAAAGCCATTATTTTCTACTTGTTTGTACAAGTCAAAATACTATAACAGCATTTGTTTGAAAGTAGAGGGATAACCCTACCTTCTTGAGGAATGTCGTTTGAATTGGTACGCTTCACTCTAGAAATATTCATATTTGTCGGCCATTTCAGAGTAAAAATTTTGCTCAAAACATGGGCTGCAGGCGGGTATAATCAATTGTTGCTACCATGACAACGATACATCAGATGACCCTTTCCGCTCAATCCCCTAGGCAACCTACCTCCACACAAAAAAATGAAGGGGTTAAAATTTTTCATTTCCAGCTTTGCTTCACTTTCTCAGAGACCTGCTCTTACCTGCTCAGAATGTACATCCCGTAATATTTACCTGTGGAGGGACCCTTGCTTTTCAGCCTCTGTACCGCAGCAACATCTTCTGGAGAAGATGAGGCATTTTCAGATTTCATTATCATGACAACTAAAACCAAAGTGCCAATAGTGATCATGAAGTTAACGATGACTACGCCAACTACGATAAGCATCAATCGTCGCATTTTCGCATTATGTGCTTGGAAGGCGCTTGCAACTTCTGTCAAAGGTTGCTGTTCATTCTTAATTAATTTTGTTGTAACTGGGATTGTATATTGATCACACGCAAACGTTCCTCCGACTTCATTCGCGTAATCTTCCTGAACTTCGCTTTGATTAGCTTTTTCCTCAAACTGCAGCAGTTCGAAACAAAGGTTTTCCTCTCCAATGGCTGCCATAATCAAGGTGTGGAATTATGACTTTCACAGACGATCCTCCACGAGAGCTGACAAATAACGAGTTCTCCAATCAAGCGTAACCCCTAAAATAATATGATGATATGGGTAATCATGGTAGAAGAGCATTCCTTTTTACAACGTTTAATAAATGATCAAGAGTGTATTTGCGAATTTTGTTGAACGACTTTAAAAGCTTTACTGTACATTTATCTCTCCCTACAATAGTAATTAGATTTCGGGTTATTCTGGCCTAAAAAATCGGACGTAAAAATAAGCCGTGTCTATATCAGGTATTAAGACAGTCCTTCATCATTAACTTCTTCCTTGTTTCCTTCATGAATTTTAATTGATTTTTTGGATTGCAAATTATAGAAGAGGGATGAAAGTCTCATTTACGTTATTAAAGGAAGTAAACGTTCGTGTTAATTAAGGTATTCGAAATTAAAGCCAATTGAAGGAAAAATTACTTTCTAATAGGGGAATTAACGCAAAAGAGGTGATAAAATGCCTAAATAACGGGATTTACACAGAGACAGAATTTGTGGAGACAACGGAAACAAAATTATTTTAACATTAACATGAAACATTTTTTTATCCTTTATCAATTAGTGATGGGTTTTTCAATGTAAGTTATAGAGGGAGTGTCTAGTTTTCGAGGGTCGCGTGTTGCGGGTAAATTGTTGCGTGTTGGGGGTAAGTTGTCGCAGGTCGCGCGTCAATTGTCGCGGGTCGTAGGTAAATCTGTGTCTGTAGTAGACTAATTTGTTCAGGATCAGTCTTTGACGTCAGTGGATTTTGTAAAAACAGAAGGTTATCACCCGGTATAAAATAGTTTCGCAAAATACGACAAGCTTATTGAAGTAACTATCACTGTAGACCTTCAGGATGCCTTTCGGAAAATGTTTGCTCAATGTTTGACAGTGTTTGCTCAACTGAATTAATTATAAAATCCCTTGCGTTACTACCGAAATACAAACAAACTGGACTATATCATTGAGAAGAAAATAGGCTGACAAAATGTGCGAGGCTTTTACGGTATCTCGACTGGTTCCTGCGAAAATCCATTGTAAAGTTGGCCAATATAATTTTCTCACGCGCTTGGACCCCACGGGTAACGTGTAAGGAACATTTTCGCTAAATTCCGTTAAAATCTAGCCTAAGATTAATTGGTTCGATTGGAGGAAATACACGCAAAAATAAATCCCGAGTTTTTGGCCTCCAAAGATTTACACAGTTTTCACAACTTATTGGAGGTGCATGGTGCCAAAGCGGTAATGCCGCCGACCAATATCGCGAGAAAACTGAGGAACTCTTGGAAGAGGATAAGTGGCAAACCTCATTTAATAGCGGGAAAGTTAATTCGACGTTTAGACGGAGTGTTCGGAAGGAATACGTTTGGTGAAAATAAAACCAAAACTACCGTCTAAAAATCGATTAGTGGAGTAGAATTTCGACACCTTTACCCATTTATTAACTGCTCCAAAAAAACCAATTTTTTTGTTAGTTTTTCTCGCCTTCGTTTACCCATTTTGTAATTTTTCTTTTGCCAATCAAAAGATCAATTAATTGCTCCTCTTACCAAACAGCGCAAAACTCAAATTTTGAAAAGTTTTTCCCCCGAAGGATTACAGTAGCCTTATAACTTACAACTTTTAACGACTTTAATTTAAATGTTGATTTATATAGTATCCTTCCCTGCAATTCTTTTGCGACTTAGGCATAGCTTCTTTGCAACCTTTTCAACAGACTGAACGGTGACAATTCGAGTATCATTCGCCGGGCTTAGAAGTGACCTTCTGTAGTAAGAAAAATCGTGAAGTTTTGAATGGTTCTTCAACAAACTGAACAGAGTGCTTACTTTTTGAATTCAGGACTGACAGGTACAGAAAGAGAAGGAATGCTGAACAGCGAGCTTGAAAGCTTAGAAGCGAGCTCTTTAAACACCTAGGAAAGTCTTGTTGACGCGAGCTGCTCAAAATGGAACGAAAATAGGGTGGGGGTGGGGGTGGGGGTTATTTTGAACAGTTGACTGTGCAACATGGGGTGGAGTGATATGGAATGGAATAAATAAAATGGAATGAATAGGATGAATAGGAGAGGCACTATAGCATATCTTTTTCAATGACAGCTGCCCCACAAGCGGTTGAAACTTGGTCGAAGAAGTCAAATTAAGAACAGTTAGAAAGTCCGTGTTCACTGGTAAGTAACTGTTGTAGAGAGTGGTCGTGAGTGAGTGAGTGTTCTGCTGGGAGAAAAAATGTGGCCGACGTCGAGACATGACCGCTGTTCCACTGTATCAGGTTTATAATCTCATTAAAGCTAAGCGGGGTACACCTGAACACCGTTTTTAGATCGCTTAACATGGATTTAAAGTTAATAACTCTATGCTCATTACACAAAGCTATGCTGTGGGATATTTTGAGAGTTGTTCGGTAATTTTTGAATATAATTAGGAAGAAATAGTTTTTATCAAAGGATAAGTTAAATTTAGAGAAATATTGAAGATTTAATGAAAGTTTAAAATTGGGTTGAAGTTTGAGATTGGTAGACGGTCACTAAACACTTCCCCTACAGCCTGCAACGCGCTTGTGGGGTGTCAACTATCTGTTAGTATTTCGAAACATTTTTACCCCATTTCCACCCCTTCTTCAAACTCAAGTTCACGTGTACCCCCACCTCAACACATGACCTTTTGTTGTTGTGCACGCTAGTCTGAAGAAGAAGAGTTAATTACTCAATTACTTTAGGCACTCAGCTATACTATCTGAGATAGGGATAAGCTGTTTTAAAAACAAAGCTTAAGTTTAGCTCCATCTCCTTCACTTCAACGGGTCAAGAGCACGCTCAAGCGAGCTAGCGATTAGACGAGGACTCTAATTACTAGTTTCTCACCCGCGACTAATTATCTGCGACCCGTGACACTTCACCCGCGACTAATGACAATTTGCCCGCGCCCCGCGACAATTTACCCGCGACCCGCGAAAAATTCCCTGCGACACGCGAACCGCAAAAATTAGATTGTCCATTAATAAATTCATCAATTGTCTTTTAGACTATTCTGCAAATTGGCATCCCAACAGGACAACTTTTTTCGCACTAGAACGTTTCCATGCAAATATTGGATAACACTGGAATAGGATCTCGATAAACTTTACTGAAGACGGATAAACGGCTTAAAATTTAACTGAGAACTGACAAATAGCCTATTAAAAGTAGTACCCACAACCGATCAAAACGCATCAAAAAGAGTCGGAGGTTCTTTAGCTCAAGGGCCTTGGGATACCGCGGAAATTGAAGGCAAAATACCCTCCATTTCAGCGGCCAAACAAACAACGCGGGAAGTACAGGAAGAACGAAAGATAATCTCTGACATCGGCACGCCGTACTTGCGACCGTTGCATAACAATGGCTGTGCTCTTATCTATTTCGTTACCTACATTGCAGATCTATGATACTTAAAGTCACCGCGGGAGACACACAATGGAATTCATAGAGACGACAAAGAAAAGACATGTCCGGAAAGAAACCGGACAGAAAGGAATTCTTTCAATTGAAAAGAAACATCAATCTGACCGAACTACGGACTTCATCCGTATGAGTTTTATGAATCCTTTAAGATTCCGTTGCAGTTCATTTGTAAGCCAAGGGCTACATTCGTCTCTAAGTTTCAACTGCGTTCTTCAACTTTGAATTTCTTAAGGTCTGACGTAAGAAGTTAACAAGCAGGAGTTAGAACAGCGAAAAAAAAAAAAAAAAAGGAAGGGTTGATTTGATACTCGTAAGCTACCATAAATTTTCGGTTTCCTATAAAGAATGTCTTAGCGCTAGTTTGACGTTAAATGAAATTTCCGAGTTATCGCACTTGGATTTTGGTAATCAAATTATTTGGAACAACAAAACTATTATCGTCAAAATGGCCTCCATTAATTGGAAAAGAATTATCAAGAAATGAATTGTTACGATTGGCTACCTCCTTTCTGATACAGCTGTTTTTCTGAAAAGTGATCATTTTAAACGCATGTCTCTCTGCAACAGATTTTTTTAAATGAATAGGTATTGTTGATACGATTCACAGTTAAGGAGATTGATTATTAACCAAACTACAAAACACCCTCATTCACATCTCAGTAACGAAATTGACCTGAATATAAATAACCCAGAACTTGATTTATCTATATGATCACATTAAAACAAGGAAAAGTTCAGAGCTTCAAGTGAGCCGGAAGGAAGTATACTCCTTGCCATTTTTGGTAACAGTTAAAACCAAAATAACAGAGTTCCAGTATAATATAAAGAACAATATCGTATTCAATAATGAAAAGGTATTTAGGGTGAAAATGATTGACTCCCCCCCCCCCCCCCCAAAAAAAAAGGTGTGTTTTGTAAATAAGGGACAGATTGAATCCCTCCAGCATTAACTTCTCTGTTGTGATTCGATAAAGATGTCCTGGCAGCAAACTACAAAACATCCCCATTCACATCTCAGTAACGAAATTGACCTGAATATAAATAACCCAGAACTTGATTTATCTATGATCACATTAAAACAAGGAAAAGTTCAGAGCTTCAAGTGAGCCGGAAGGAAGTATACTCCTTGCCATTTTTGGTAACAGTTAAAACCAAAATAACAGAGTTCCAGTATAATATAAAGAACAATATCGTGTTCAATAATGAAAAGCTATTTAGGGTCAAAATGATTGACTCCCCCCCCCCCCCCCCCAAAAAAAAGGTGTGTTTTGTAAATAAGGGACAGATTGAATCCCTCCAGCATTAACTTCTCTGTTGTGATTCGATAAAGATGTCCTGGCAGCAAACTACAAAACACCCTCATTCACATCTCAGTAACGAAATTGACCTGAATATAAATAACCCAGAACTTGATTTATCTATGATCACATTAAAACAAGGAAAAGTTCAGAGCTTCAAGTGAGCCGGAAGGAAGTATACTCCTTGCCATTTTTGGTAACAGTTAAAACCAAAATAACAGAGTTCCAGTATAATATAAAGAACAATATCGTGCTCAATAATGAAAAGCTATTTAGGGTCAAAATGATTGACTCCCCCCCCCCCCCCCCCCAAAAAAAAGGTGTGTTTTGTAAATAAGGGACAGATTGAATCCCTTCAGCATTAACTTCTCTGTTGTGATTCGATAAAGATGTCCTGGCAGCTTTCTGCTCTTGGCTTGCTAAATGTAAAATTGGAATTCAGCCCTTAACAATATCAAATATTTTGTTTGGTGTTTTTAAGAAAGGGGAGGATTTCAAGATCTTGAATCATCTGATATTATCGGTAAAATTTGATATCTATAAATACAAACTAAATGGTGTAAATCCGTCGTTACAAGTTTTCAGAGTCAGGACTAGGGCAGTTTAGCAGATCGATAAAATATAGCAGCAAAGCGGGACAAATTTGAAAAGCAATAACAATTTAGGAGGCTCGTTCCATATTTTAGCCAATAATAGAAAAAAGTCACAGCTATATCCAACACACACCCCTCTTTCTGTTTAAATGATTGTAATTGTTATCTTGTGATTCAAGTAGCTCACCATCATTTATTAGTGTAAATCTTGTAAACTGTAACTAGGCCCTTTTTATTTTATGTAACATCTTATCGTTAGCACGTTAAGTTAGTAAGTAGGTAATTAATTTAATTTCAACTCGGTGTAACTAAGGGTAAATGTCTTTGTCTTGTTTATTCTTTTCTATAGGTATCCAACATCGTGTTGGAAGAACATGTTTGATCGTTTAGCCGCCTCTCTCAGCTTTGCATTGAAATGGTGTTCCATGTTCGATCTCGATCAAACATTTCCATCAAACATTTTCGCGTTACGAACTCGTGTTTGATCGCTTAGCCAACCCAACCAACAAAGCGTGCACCTCTGGTAAAAAGCAACCAAATGAGCCAAATAACGACGAAATTTCAGCGATCAAATGCGCACAAATTGTTCCGTGGACTCGCTTTGTCTGGTGTTTGATCATTCACTGTTTGTCCGTTCAGCCACCCAACGCTATGTTTGACAAACACGATGTTGGATGAAAATGTTTATTCGTTTACTCGGGGCTTAAGAACAGCTTGCAACGTGATTCATAACTACTGTACCAGCTCATAAGACGCTTGAAAATGAATGCTTTTCTGAAAGCATCGATGCCAACGAAAATATTCAGTAAGAGAAAATCGGAAAGTTTAGCTCCCCATGTAAGACTAAATGTAACGAAAATTTAGTGCCCCAAGACAAACAGCATTACATTTAAAAACAATTGTCAATGCTGCAAAGGCTACAAAACTGTTAATGCACTGTACGTATAAAATATCGTGTCACGAAATCCGTATTAATAAATAAATAAATAAATTAATTAATTAATTTAACTATAAACCATTGCGAAAATATTGAAATACTTAAAACTATCTCGGTCAAAATTTAAAAAGGTTTGAAAAACGACGACGTTTCGACGTTCTCATAACGTCATTTTCAAGTCGAAACTGAATAAAATTAAGAACGAATATAAACGTAAACGAATTCCTAAGAGACTCGAGCGGTTACGTAATATGATGTGAATGTATAATAGAATGATAAAATATGTCACGAAAAAAGTTTCGCACGAATGGAGTCTTTCTGAGTATTTAACTCAGGGTTCAATTCCTTAATGAAAAGCATATCGTCCTCTTGTTCTTCAGTGGTCTAGTGGTAATAAGCCGTTTCTACTACCGTTCCTGCTAACGCCGTAGTTCCGGGTTCAAATCCAGTCCAAATATCGTTGTTTTTTTTTTTTTTTTTCTAAGTTGTTCTTTGTTCTTGTTCTTAATAATTGTAGACTCTCTACATTAACTATGTAGAATTATAAATGTAAACTTACTACATTTACCTTCGGGAGATTAGGTTGCAATGCCTGTGCTCTTATCTATTGCACTACCTAAAAATGCATATTTATGATACTTAAATTCACCGCGAGAGACACACAATGAAATTCATAGAGATCACGTATTGGAGACATGTCCGGAAAGAGACCGGACAGAAAGGCATTCTTTTAATTGAAAAGAAAAATCAATATGACCGAACTACGAACTTCAGCTGGATGGGTTTTATGAAACCTTCATGACTCCGTTGCCGTTCATTTGTAAACAAGGGCTACATTCCTCTTAAAGTTTCAACTACGTACTGTAAGCTTTGAATTTCTTAGGTCTCACGTAAGAAGTTAATAAGCAGGAGTTACGCATCGTCTGTCCTGCTTAGAATTGTTTGCTCAACCTTAACCCGGCCGGAATGGCCATAAAGGCCGCATTTGAAGTCGTTGCGAATTGCTTGTTTACATATGTGAGGGGTTCGCCATCGCCATACTAGGGAGACAGCAAACTGGTTTATGTACCGGGTTGGTGTTAACGTGAAGTGTTAACGTGAGGCTGTGCCGTTTCTGCGGCTCATACATTTGTGTATCTAAAAATAATTGGTACTACTGCGGTAATATTTTGTGTAATATGCCGTATTACGGTGGAGGATGTTTTTGGGCAACTGAGTATACCGATTTGTTCCTCGGAGTATTTTTGAAGCCCGACAGCTTATCTGCAGTCAGATATGCAAATGAAACAGACCACAAAAAGAGATAAGCTGAAGGGGTATATTATCTTTGTTTCTCATTTGCAGTTATTAATCATGCAGAAAACTGATAAATTGGCCCCATTTTCAAATTTTCTATTTAATGTACGTAAGCGGGCTTGCAAAAGATCATTTCATTATCATTAGTTTCTAGGGACGCTTAAAAATTAACACTATTCTCTCAACACAGTTCGCGTAAACGATCGTGGCATAACATCCGCATCAGTTAATAAATTGTCCGACTCTGTATAAATTATCTCAGGCAACGCACGGCGAGCAGGGCGAATTTTCTTCGCTAAACTGTTTCGTTGCGAATATTCTGATACCACTGAAGTTGTCCTGTCCTTTGTTATCGACTTTTCGTGGAATTTCACGGGAATTTGAATACCATCGTATCATAATAGAGAAGGCTACTAGAAAGTGAAGGCATTTAAAGAGCAGTATAAAGACCACATTGTAAATCGGTTTTATGCAGCGAAGATGATAGGGGTTTTGTTTAACTCGTTACATCAGAAAGGATATCTCTTTCCGAAGAGGGGATTCAAACGTCAGTGCAGCTCAATGTAAGTGTCTTTGTTAAATGGCGAGCCGATTGCCTTGATATGACTATTTTGACACTCGCGCAGACATGGCGAACATTTTTCACTTTAACTTTAATTTTCAAGGTTCGAATGCCACTGAAGACGCTTTCTTTTTAACCCGCCGCTTATGATGCAATACCACGAATGCCCTCAGGCGCTTATTGCGAAGTATAAATAGTGTGTACGCTTTTCGAATTCTTTTACAGATTTTGTGATCCTTTGATTCATAGTTGCGGCTAACCTTGCATTATCACATAAATCATTTGTTATGAGATCCGCTAAGGTCTAATCGCTTCTGCGGCAAGAAATGGCTGAGCGGCGCAAACGGGTTTATATTCCGTAAAATTAATTTTTTTAGGATTTCTTTCAAAGATAATAACTTACCAGAGGAAGAAAACAACGCTCCTTGTGGCTGGTAGTTGGTCAAGTGCGTTCTGCTAAGTTGCACACTGTAATTTGGTAGCTGCCGCGGTGCATTCTGGTTAAAAATCACCAAAGCAAAATGACTTGTAAGCCATGGCAAGAAATGAGGGACATGAGGGGGCGGAGTCACTTCACAGCAGTCTCGAGAGCTGTCAATTACTTTCTTTCTTTAGCGAGACGCTATTGGATGACCGTTGCTAAAGAAATTTGCATGGGTCCAAAATGAAAATAAAAAAGATGGGGTCTCTGTGGAGTAATCTACGGTTGTCTACGACAGCGAAGAAATCAAGCTAATCTAGAAAGTTTGTTATCTGGAAAACGTCCACTAATAAATAAATGAAGAAATTTTTGCCTGTTTAGGCGAGATATCGGACATTCCTGGCGTATGAAAATGTACCGTACTTGGAACGATCACGGAGTATTGAAAATTTGATTTCCTCCTTTTCAATTTTCCCGCTTTCTCGCCGCAAGGAATTATTGTCATTCCCAGTCTTTTACCGAGGATTTCTATCCATAAGAAGCCTAGGAAAGAGAAGAATGACAGAACAAAATGGCGTACCGTAACTGGGCCTTGTGCAGACTTTGAACTTGCGCAACATGCACAGCACTCATGGCGCTTCTATGAAGACTTATCGTCATTCAAGTAGATTTGAGAAAAGTTCATGTTCCATGCCGATTACCGTGAAGGACCGAAACTTTCATAGAAAAATAGTTCCATGGAAGTGAACGACATTGTTTTGAAACAATACTTCTGATTCATACCAGGGAATTCGTTCCCACACGGGCTTGCAAAATTAGATTTTTTAAAGGATTCTCCTGGAAACGACCTTCCGCTCTACTGTTCTGATCAAAGAAGAAAGCTCAACTTAAACGTTAAAAACCGTGGCGGATAAAGCTGGAAAGTGAGTAGTTTTTGTGTCAAAGAACGGTTATGGGTGTCAAGAAACAGGATCCCATTGACACTAGTAGAAAGGTCAAAAACTTAGAGATCTGTCAAAAAATTAATTTTCTTCACTCAAGTCTCCCTATTCGCTACGAACTGCACACGTGTGTCCCTCATTTCTTTCCATGCAGCTGTTTAGACAGGTATGTGTAAGGAAAAAATGTACCAAATGTTATTTCATCGAAATGCTCAAAGGTATACATGCCAGGGACACAGAAATGCAATCTGGCTGAAACTGCAGACAATACGTAACATTTGCCTATTAGCTTGATTTTTATGTGCTCCTGAATTCATTGTTGTTTGGGATGGATACATTGAATCTTATTGGTTGTTATTGCAGTGCCCAAAAGTAAACATAGCACATGGTACATTTACGTGGAAAGTTGATCAATGGCCTCGATCTGTGAGGTTCATCCGCTACAACTCAATAGTATAACCGATGAACGGGCAGCTCATTTGGTAGAGCATCATGCGGGACATTGCGGGTTCAAACCCCGGCCATAGCCAGAAATCCCATACAAGATGGCTACCAAAATGGCCTCAAGCATGCGCAGAGCATTCACACACGGATTTAACATTGCGGCGAAAGATAAAGGAAATGAGGGGAAAATAATATTGTTTTGCATTTTGTGGCGTAGCCGCACAAAACTCAGTATTTTACACAATTTTAGTAGCTAGAGTCAAGTTCAAACCATTTTATAATTGAGTAGAATATGAGAAAAAAATAGTTCTAAGCGGTGCGTTTTTGATCGAAATAATCTCATAAACTAGCCACACTTTCTCTCAATGTCCCTTTAAATAGGTCTTACCTTTCAACTTCGAGTAAACAACTGCTCTAAACAAGAGGGTACAATTAGCCTAAACTCAGACTTGCAAAAAAAAAGCCGAACCTTTCTGCGGTCAGTTTCAACTCACGCAGTTGAAGACTAATCGCTTATCATTTCATTCAAAAACTAATGTCGAGAAATTGAGATATTGTGGAAAAATAGTAAATAAACTACCTGTCAAAGTCTCAGGATTGTATGACATCACGTACTTGAGTTATTCAACAAAATGTACTCCCTCCTAATGGAGCGGTCACGGGGAAACACGACAGTCTACTTAAAAACATCGGGAGGTAAGTTCGAACATGTTAAAAGCTTTCTTCTCGCAGTTGAACTTGCAAACATTCGAATGGACACTTCTTTTAACATATTGGCTGTTCAGACTTAAAAGACACAAGGTGAATCGATGTTTTCCGATACGTGACAACAGGCATCATTCCTCGGTTCGCGTCTGTTTCTCTCCATAGACCCCTATAAACATATATCCCTTGAAAATTGCTTTACAACTCAATCATTTATAACTAACAATAATTAGAACACTTGTAAAAAAAAAAACAAATTTAAAAAAGAAGATGAAAATAAAGAAACGCAAAAAAAAAATAAATAAATAAATAAAAATAAGTAAATAAATAATAAAAAAAGTTGTCGATAGCTGGAATCTAACCCTGGAGCATTTGCATCAGAAGCGGTATAGCTGACCGTTAGGCCACGGTCATTCAGTATAGCTAACGAGGTAAAAATAATTTACTCATTCCAAAATGACCATTATTAGTTAGCGCTTAACAAGAAATAACACACAAACTGCGGTGATAAACATGACAATAGAACGCATTGTTGGAAAAAAAAATAAAACTATATCGTTTAACTTGACGTTTCGTATGTTTATTATTATTATTATTAATTAGTTAGCGCTTGCGCAGAGACGCTGGAAGTGAGCTTTGTGGCTGAAACTCGACGACGAAGAATAAGAAGAACGGACAGTAATTTTATCCTCGGCGCGCAACGCAGCCCGAGTAATTAATTTCTTACAATCTCATTTAAAAGATAAGATATAAACCTTGTAATAATAATATTATTGTTTCTAACAAATTTCTTCAACGCAGCGTGTCTTCTATCTGAATAGTTGCATTTTCCAGAAATGCGAGACGAGCCGAGATGAAGCCATTACGGAGGAAAAATGCACATTCGAGAGGTTTGCTTTCATTCCACTACGGTCGCCATATTGTTTTAACGTGTTTTCAGTGGTCAGTTGTATTCCCCATAACAAGTTAGGTACTTGATATATGATGAACAGGCTGAAGAGCGGGAACCTCGAATCAATAGACTTGTCGATTTTGTTTTCCCATTGTAGACCACGTCATGTTACCCTAGAGAACTGTTTCTTTGAAATTTCGCCTTATTCAGCTGCATATGTACGCATAATTTATAAAAAGACAAAAGGCAAATTCCCTTGGGAAGATCACATGGTCTACATTGGGAAAACAAAATCGACAAGCTAAAAAGGTCTATTATCGAAGGAAGTACAGAAAAATATTCACATCTCCCAAGTCTGATGTAACACTAATTAAATCATTTCAAACTCGGTAAATTGATTTTGTGGATACATTTCGATCAATAATCCTTAAGATTAGCGAAGCTAAGATCATTTAAACAACAATAATAGCCTTTATTTATCCGCCCGCCATGTTGAATATCAAAATATACGCGCCCGCCGTTCAACAGTTGTCTCTAATAACCCGTGGCACGTTTAATTAAATAATTAATTAATTGCTAAAATAAAAATTTTAATTACAGAAGAGCAAAAACTCTCCACAGTAAGTTAAGTGTAATTAGACTACGTAGAGTACAACACTCACAAAAATATGACATAATTGTAATCAAAAAAGCAAATGTTACGTCAGAGGGTGAAAAACCATTTAATGTGTAATACTGATTCTTAGACAACAGCTTCTATCTCGTACCCGTAGAAACAGCGTTGTGTGAATTCATTAAAGTTCAACGCTTTATAGTTTAACCTCTGGCAATAAATATAATATTTTTCAAACAGTAGAGAGTAGTTCAGCTTCCTGACGTTAGCGTCTAAAGCGGATGAGCTACTTAGCATCCCAAAGAGGGTCTCACAAGAGGATGGGAAGAAGGAAGAAGCAATTTCCACATTGGGACATTCAATTACCTGGCCATAGAACAATTTTGAGACAGGACATTCCACAAAAGTATGGTAGACAGAGTCAGCCATGCGACAAAAGTAACACGCTCGATCCTTATAATCTTATGTAAAAGTTTGTAATAAAATTCATGCAGTTTGGTCTCCATGCAAACCAATTTTAATACGCTGAAATAACTCTTCCATTCGACATCCGCCATTTGAAATTCTTGTTCCCATCTTGTTAGTCCTATAGGCTTGGCAACTGACTTATTCAAGATCCAGTAATAATCACTAGACTTAGTCTTCATTAAATTTAAGGAGATAGAGAAAAACAATTGATACATATGGACTAATAGTGGCTGCCAGTGGCGCCATTTCATGCTGACGCCCGAGGTCACGCCACAGAAAACTTGAAAAACCGCCATGGGACTATGTGGTAAGTGCGGTATATAAATACATTACCATAACCATATCATAAGGTGTCAAGTTGAGCTCATTGTTAGAAAGTATATAAGGAGATTCACCTATTTCCTTGACGCCCCTTCATGTCAACGCTTGGCACCAAGAACAATTGGCTCACGTTGGCATGTAACACTGAGATTGACTATCCCCGTGCCTTTGGCTTTATGCATTAAAGCCAAAGATAACAAATTTCGGGCCACCGTGATGTTTCTTCTCTACAAACCAAATATCGTTCCTTCTGTTAGGAAATTTCTTATTCCTTTCCCTCCTCCACACGCTCCAGGGTACTGAAATAGTTAAAAGGAAAATTGTTTGTAGTAATTATACAGGAGATCGGTAAATACTATAGTATTAACCTAATCATTATATTTTCACTGTCCAATTAATGATTCATTGGACAGTTTTTTCCAAGGCTTTCATGTGACATTACATGAACTGTCCAATTTTAAAACAATAGGACGGTTTGTCTCAGCCAATCAAATTCAAGCAAACACGGAATTAACCAATTAGTGCATAGTACACGTGAGCTCTTGTAAATCGTGCGCGTACATCGGTTGGCTTTGAGAGAAAATGGCGAGGGTGTTGGATGAATTTTCCACTCTGTAATTGCCAAGTTTCTCTCTGTTTGATTTTTAAAGCGAAATGAATACGTCAACGTTTCCTGTTAAAGAAGAGGAAGAGCTGTCGCGACAGAGAAAAGAAAATGTTAACAAGAACACCTCTAAAAGTACGAAAAAGTGGTGCAATGCTTTCAACGAGTGGAGAGAATTAGGCAACGAATCGAGGGCAGTTGAATAAAACCTTGAATCCATACTTTGTTGGTTTTATGCCGCAGTAAGGAAAAAAACTGGGAAAGAATATAATGCCGAGAGCCTGGCAGTCATGCAATGTGCCATAGATCGTCAATTGAAAAACGGCTGGAAAAATCGCAGTATAAATATTTAGAGATCGCGAATTTGAGCTTACCTTGCCTGGACCCAATAGCTGTATATATAAGAGGTAAGAGGACTGCATGCTGTCCAATTTGGAAATAATTGGATGAAAAAATTCCGAGGATAGCAAAATTGGACGAGGCCACAGTTTGTTTCTTAACGTTAAATTCCCAGAAAGTATATATAGCTTTCACCTGAAAGAAAACACTAACAAATTGAATAAAACGCATTTAATCAGCTTTTTTAAGTTTATTTCTTGAAAGCTCTCTGTTTTTACATCAAAGTAGAAGCAGATGAGATAAACTAAGGGGCGCCAACGTCCCTCGACCTATGCCCAGAAATGCATTATGAATTAAATCAGAAAGTATAGCCAGTTTAGCATGCGTTTGTGGCTTTTTAGGCGCATGCTGCGTACATCTTGACGCAGCCGGGGATGTTAGTTACTGATAACAAGCTACTGCTACTCAGGTTTAAACACATAAAGCACGAAGCACAGTTCTCAAGCATATTACCAAATATATCCGATAAAGATATTACCACTTCTTTGCTAATATTGTTGTGCGAATATAGCTAAGGTGTTGGCCATAGTGTGGCGATTGAAGTAATTTGTTCCTGCAATTCAGTCTGTTTAGACTGTCAAACAAGGCTAAGTTATTTCTATAAAAACACATATGTATGATTGTCAAATATGATTCGAATCATTTACTGCCAGTTTTTCAAATCAAAGTTGCTAGTGTGTTTACTTCCAAGACTAAAACCTTGTGAAAGGAGGACAGTAAAAATTCACGGGCTCTTTATTTCAAAGGGGCATTCGTAAAAAGTCCAACTAATGTGATTTTTATTTTAATGATGTGATTTTTTTTGCTAGCAAATGAAAATCTGTAGTGACCACTGGAACGTTTCAAGTTTCAAGCTAGCTTGAACGCTTTACTTAAGACCAGCATTAACAGACACAGGATTTATCAAGATTGAGCGAAACGTCTGCGCAAAGGAAAGCAACGCGATTCTTAACTGTGTATCTGTTTAGATGTTGTCAATCGCATACTCATCGTGTTCGGATTTAAACGTGACAAATGGACTTAAGTTTTCGTTAATGCAATTTCATCTATATAATTATATATCTTAGAAGGGTTGTCTATAATAAAAAAGAGGACTTGAATCAAAAAGAGGACATAACAGCAAAAGTGTTGAAATCTTTCAACATGTTTCAACGGTACTTCGTTATCGTCAGTGTGACGATACCGATGCTAAATGCACATTACTTGTTGCGTACACAAACCTCCCTCTCCTTCTCCCTCTCCCTGTACCAGCATTATCCTCTACTGACAGTCCCAGTTCAGCTGCTGTCCTTTTAGTGTATTGTCCTCTTTTGACCACCACTGAATCACCTCCGCTCTGTCCCACCACAATATTCAGTACTGTTCCTTTATTCAGTGTGAACGCTCCCTTCATGGACGCACCTCTGCCACCTTAGTAGGTCCCTGGTTTGTATCCATAGTTGTACGTGTGCGTTCCTCCTCGGGTGTCAAGAGCTTTGATCACACTGTGAGCGGTTTTTTTTAACTGGAAACGTCTGTATAGCTTCTGATCGCCTCGTGTTCCCATTCGTTGTAAATGTTCTGAGAGGAGCTGAAAGAGTGGATGGTATAATTGTTTAACTCAGGTCCAGCGAAGTTAAATGTAAGAACAAACAAACAAACAAACAAACAAACAAACGAATGATGAAATGAACGAACAGTACACACTGCCAAAAGTTTCTTCTTCTTTAATTTTTCACTTTTGTTCAGGTTTGCAAGCAGCTGCGAAATTTGCGATTTTTTCGTGTCCTTGCCAAAATTGTGAAAAATTGCAAGGCTCACGATTTTTCGCGTTACTTGCGATTTTTTGCAGCTATTTGTAATGTTAATGATAAGTCGAAAGCCAGTTGCGTGAAAACAGTGAGTTTTGAGAGAACTGCGAAAAATCGCATGGGCGACGATTGTATGAGTTACTTGCGATTTTTCGCAGTTCTTTAGCCTGGTTTTCACTTGCGACGCAAGCACAAGCATAAGCGCAAGCACAAGATTGCTTATTTCACTGTGAAAACGGGCTTAACGGAAGCATAAGCATTAAAGCCTAAGCACAAGCGCAAGGATCAAAATTTTTCCTTGTGCTTGCGCTTATGCTTATGTTCGCGTACGTAATGTCTGTTTTCATTTGGAATAAGCTACACCCGCTTGCGCTTATGCTTACAGCATTTGCGAATATTCCAAAAGTTGACGATTTTTGGCGTTACCTTCGATTTTTCCCAGATCTGCGTCATGTTAGAAAACAGTTTAATGAGCGAAGATCCCAATAAAATCGCCAATCAGATAACGCCGTGTTTGCAAACAGCTTTTACATGATACTTATATTGGTCTTTATTAAAGGTTTAAAACAGACGTTAAAACTTCTATTAGCGTACGTAAAGGAAGCGTTCTCCAATACCAGCAAATGAGCCTAAAAATTGGATGATAAACAGACTGGATGCGAGCAGACGTCAAACATTTGCATACCACGGAAACATCACACCCGCTTGGTTGCATATTGTGACGAAACGCACATTTTGTGAGCCGAAGTTTGTTCAAAATATTTTGCTCGAAGTACAGCAGCTCACAATGAAGACGAAATAAATGAACTATTTTTGTCATTATTATTATTATTATTATTATTATTATTATTATTATTATTATTAATATTATTATTATTATCAATGGCTCAAACAAGTATAACAATTACAATTTTAAAATTACAATTACAACACTCAAAAAAAGACACTATAGAAAACAATACAAGTACACTAATTACAAGACAATAAAAACAATAGAAACCTTACACTTGTTACGGCACGCTTCCTAGAGTACAGTATAATTGTAAATTACAATATTCACTTAACGATATTAAATATAAATTTCTACATTAATTAAAAAGATTTCATTTGCTTATAGGGTGACGCAGTGTTGCTTGGTGGCTATCAGGACCTAACTATTCAATTTCCACTATTTTCGATTTTCCATTGAATATTTAGTTTTTGTTGAAATTGATGGCCAATTGGGAATTTTTCCATCATTTTACAGTCGTAGATATACTTTTTCATCAGTATTATGAAAATTCCAAATTTCCTCCTCAGTAAATGTGAACTTACGGGTAGTAAAAAATCATCAAAAACGATCTGCTGCTTAGTCATACTAATTTAGGATTTCTGTTCGTTGTTGAACTATATCATCATGTCGTGGTAAAAGTCTTTGGCGATAAGCAAGCCAGGAATGTGTGTTCCATGGAATCAGGACCTTTACAAAAAAATCATCCAGTTTAATTTGGTATCTTTTGAGTTCCGTTTTGGTCACCGGTATCCTATGGAATAGTTTAAGGCAGAATTGTCTTAATCTATTGTCTGCCAAGAACTTAGAGATGATTTTAAATAAGTTATCCATATGTTGGCGAAGGAAGGGGGGGGGGGGGAGGGGGGGAGAATGTTTGGAACATGATTAAACCGATGTTGGTTCTGTTTCCCATTTCACTTGGAAGAGTGAGTAACAATCCTTCCATTGCATTTTAGACAAGCAGATGGTTTTTCCTTCAGCAAGCTGGTATCCATCAGTTTCTTCTGTGATTGTTTCTAGAAATTTTTTTTTAATAGTCATAGCTTTTAATTTAAGACTTTTGGGAATTGCAGAGAGAATTTGGCAGTAATAGATGAAGTTGACCTCAATGTTGTAGTGGTCTTGAATTCTTCCTGCAACAGATATTTTCCAGTATTCGTAAGTAGTTCTTGTACAAAATATACCCCACGCTCGCTCCAGGTATTCCAATGCAAATATTTTCCTTCGATAGTGATATCCTTGTTGTTCCAAATAATCAAGTCACCTTTGAAGTAGCTATCCCTAAATTGGTCCCTAAGCTCACTAAAGTAATCTAGAAGTTCTTAGAAAAACGGAGAAATATTGTTGTCAAGTAGTTTTTTTGTGTTGTAATTGCATTTCAAAGAAACGGTAATCCTTCTTATCTATTGAAGTACGCGTTGGGAATTGCTTTCCAAGCATCATTTCATTCCCTTAATAACCTTCCAATCCAGCTTAGTCGAAGCGCCTTAACAATTGTTCTAACATTTGCAAAGTTTAGACGTCCTCCACACGGTCTTTGATATAGTACGGCTCTTTTTATTTTGTCCATTTTGTTTCGCCAAAGAAAGCTAAAGAGCTTTTCTTGTACTCGATTAATAACATCCTCTGGAAGACATAGCATTGAGGCTGAGTATACTATCTAAGAAATCTCTAACGCTTTTACCAATAAAGTTCGTCCCATAAGAGTGAGATCCCGGTACAGCCAAATATTTAGTTTTGTTTCCATTTTTTGAATTTTGATTAAAATAATAATAATAATAATAATAATAATAATAATAATAATAATAAATGCATGAACTATATTTTGCAGAGGTTGTCGAAGATTCAAAATCTTTTGACCATGAAAGTCGTCGGAGGTCCATTTCACTTAGATGATTTAATACGGTATTTTCATTGTCGCCACGTTACGCTTGATTGAACATAGCACACCACGATCATTGCGTGAAGAGATTTGTTATCTTTGCATTCAGCCTCAGACTAGGCTCCGCAGTGAGGTAGGTATGCCGCTATTTATTTCTTTAATTTTTGGAATATTGGCTTGAAAATTAGGGTGCACATAAGACGGGTAAATTTCGAAAACAAAAAAAAGCTGCGATCAGATAACGCTAGTTTGTAAACAGCCTTCCTTGCGTGACTCGAGTGACGCCGCTTAAACAACAAACAACTGACAAACGTTTCGTATCCCTTTCTGGTTAAAATGTAAAAGCTTCAGCAGTAGCCACATGCAGTCCTTGACTAGTGCCTTTGCATTACCCAAATCTAAACAAATTCGTCAGGATTGTAACGCCCTTTAAGTAATTACCACTTCGTTCGTTCGTGGCTATCCCTCGAGACGAGGATGATGGTCTTCAAATCAAATTACTCTACTTGTAGACTCTAAGGTGACTTATGAGACCAATTTTGGCCTTAAATGTTCTTTGGCACTGAGGACAGGTGGTTCCAGATGGCGACGGGAGATTATTTCTAGCTTCTGGTTGTCTCTCCTTTCTCAAGCGTCTCTTCTCCTCTAATGCTGCACACCTACTTGTTTCAAAGAACACTGACCCTTCATGTGTGGTTGCCCGCCAAAAATCTCTATTCTTTGCATCAGTTTCCCAGGTTCTGATATCAATGTTGCACTTCTTCAAATTGGCTTTCAGAGTGTCTTTGTACTTTTTACTACTAGACATACCCCATTAACAAACGGAACGCAAACAAAGCTACCTATATACCCGCCTCGTTCTATAAGCGACAGGGTACAACTGATCTGCTGACAAGAACAATACCATAGTTTTAAGTTAAAACCATCATCAACACTAGCGTCTTTGCAATACCCGAATTTAACAAAATTTGTGGCCATACATAACATTAAGAATGTAAGGAACATTTCTGATATTTAAAAAGATATGCAACAGGTCGTTTTTGATTTTACCTAGCTGATTGTTAATTTCCTTGTCTTCTAGGGTTGAATAATTAAAAAATCTTAACCTAATTCAAATTTGGTCTGTAACAAAGATTTCTTTTTTAGGGCCTTTATATGTACAGACAGCTGTTTGCCAGTTCTAACTAACAGCAAAAAATGTTAATAAAAGATGCCCTAAATGGCACTTACTTTCCTTAAATAAGCCATTCTCAGAGAAGTTATTTCATTTGGTGACTTGCAATTCTTATGCCTTAGTCCATATTACTACCTTAAATTTCTGTACATTAATTTGCTATCATATGAAACAACGAATATTTTCTCTTTATTTAATCTACCATTTTTCAGGTAACAAAACTTTATTAATACCAAATCTGAAACAAAGAAATTGTCTCTGAGCAAAAGAACAAATTAACTTAGTGTACTAGACACTTTAAAATTGAGTGTCATAACACCAACAGTTACCAATTACTCTGACCAATCACAATGGTGTAGATACAGTACCATACACAAGGACAAAAAAAGTAAATATTGAACCAAGCATAAATTTGAACTACAACATATAGACTACCAGCACGGTACTTATTTTTACATTTTCTTATTTCGTAGTACACACAAATTTAATATATAAAACAAGAATCTATCTTGATTCATGTGCCTCATTATTCGCCCATATTTTGTCAGCCAGGAAAGAGTCTGTTCCACATTTTAGTGTTCACCTATAAAGCATAGTAAAATCATTGTATTATTGTTCATCGGTGTCATTGTCTCAAGCTTGACTGGTTACACACAGCTAATTACTGCTGACATCGTTTTCTTCCATCATACCTACAGACAATAGGTGTTATACAAGCAGAAGTGATGCCATTTTGCACGCAATAGTTTTACACATGCAAACAACATATTTATTTTGCTGAAGCAAGTCTGGAATTGAGCTGCAGAAATTATTGAAATCGGTTTTTGCTTGATAGTGAGAATTAACATGGCCTCTGCTAGTGTTATCTAACACAAACTTGGCCATGACAATTCGTGGTATAAAGCCCAAACACTTAGTTTGCTTTTGTCAATTCAAACGTCTTTTGGAATATGACTCAGTTATACACTTATCAATTGAAATCCCAACACCACTCCCCCCCCAACACCCCCATCCCCCCCAACACCCCCATCCCTCGCCAAGGTTGGGGAATAAAGAGTGTTTGACCGCATGTTCTGACCTTGGGGGTGGGGATTTCTCAAGATTTACCATGTTCAATTTTCCTCCTACAGGACTGTAGGTGGGATTTTTGCAAGCTTAAGTGCCTCAGTAGGGTGGGGGGGGGGGGGGGGGTTATTACCATTTTAGTTGAAATGAAGTCATATCCCCACCCTGTCGCGGGGTGGGGATTTCAATTGATGAGTGCAATAATTTCACATGAAAAATTCACATAAAAAATTCTCTACAATTTGCTGTTTTGAGTTCATTGAAGTACTTCAATCGCCCATCATGAATTGAGCTAACTGGTTTCATGGTATCTCGCACGTTTATTCACAAATGAGTCACAACTTTTGGAGTAATTTCAGAATACCCGTTCACTTCATTTACATGTGTCATCCCTATTCGCACTGCCCTTGCTATCACTTGTCTGCAAAGCTAAAATAAATACACTTCACTTCTCAAAGTCACATACCAGAGCATCACATTTAGTGATTGCTCATCCCAGTTACACTTCTTCATGTAATGTATGGGCACTTTATAATATACTTCCAATTACAGTGATATTTTACTAATAATCTATGCCGACCTGTGCAAGAATGATGCCAAACATAAGCTTAAGCAAGCTTACTTTACATTACAAAACATTACACCTCCAAAATATCGCTTACAATGACAAATTTAATGTAACAAATCTTTACTTCATATCCAAAAGCAGCTCCTAAATCCACACGAGGTGAAGTTTCTACATAGTAATGCGAATGAACTTGACCAGGAACACATTCAGTACCAGTCTCCCTCTGACTAAAGTATGTTGACGCCTTGCTAAAATGAATACTTTGGTTCCTTCGCAAACGGCGATGGCAATCTTTTAGTCCTCAATAACAAACATAAAATGCCTACATTTAAATGTCAGTTGCACAACAGTCAAAAATTCGCCGTGCCTACATCAGATGTGGTTATCTACAACACATTACTGATTTCGATCGACGATGAATATTGATAAATGCACTTGACATGTCTTTCACCTGCTTTTACTGTACCAAACTTCAGTGGCAAAAGGCGGTATTGTCTCCAGAGTAGTCACAACAAAACCAATGGATTTGTGAGTATACCGATATTCATGTCTTTATTACATTGCGTTTTATTATTGCCTTTTTGCTATTCTCAATCAAATCTAACATGAGAATAGCAAAAAAGGAGAAATTTATTTGTCATCAAGAGTTACATTATTTTGTTATGAACTAAACTACTTTAGTACAAATCTACTAATTTCTATCACAAATGTTCTCTGTTTGGTCATATTACTAGGAGCAGTTGTCAACAATATACCAACCACTCCTTCCACTTTTTGAAGTGCCTGCAAAGAGGATTTAGATCATTTACTACTTACCTGTTTTGTTTGGAACCACTAGTAGATTTATACTAAAACAATTAGATTGTTTGCTCTTTATATTGGATTAGATGATTGAAGCTGCACCCTCATCACCTATCACACAAAATAAATCTCAAGCTCATAATGTAATAATTATTTTGAATAACTGAAATAATAAAAGGGCTCTTAGACTGTGGGGCTCTTAAAACCACCTCTTGCCCTGCTTTTCACTGACTTGATGAATTTTCCAATTTTTCGCAAAATTCACAAATTTCGCAGTTTACTTTGGCGCCCTCTCAACCACCATGCTACTCCTTTTCACTGACTCTACGAATTTTCCAATTTTTCGCAAAATTCGCACTTTTCGTAATTTTCGCAGTTCTCGTTGGGGCCCCTCAACCTCCTCATCCACTTCTTGTAACTGACTTCACGAATTTTCCCATTTTTCGCAAAATTCGCAATTTTCTTAATTATGACAGTTTTTTTTTAAATCGCAGTTTTCGTTGGGGCCTTCTTGACTTCTTCGTGTACTGCTTGTAACTGACTTGACTAATCTTCCAATTTTTTAGCAAAATTCGCAATTTTCGTAATTTTCGAAGTTTTCGTAAAAATGGCAGTTTTCGTTGGCGCCCCTTAAACTTCTCTTCCAGTTTGTAACTGACTGGACGAATTTTCCATTTTACGCAAAATTCGCACTTTTCGTAATTTTCGCAGTTCTCGTTAGGGCCACTCAACCTTCTCATCCACTGCTTGTAACTGACTTGACAAATTTTCCAATTTTTCGCAAAATTTCTAATTTTCGCAGCTGCGTACAAGCCTGTCTCTATCTGGCGGTCCTTGTATTGCAGGTTTATGTAACTATATTTCCCAGCTATCATTACTTAGCAATTATTTAGACATGTAAATAGTGTACCAAAGGCTGAATTTGTGACGTTCAATATGTATTGTTTGGAAGTACTTTAATTAAAATGAGTAAAATAAAGAGATCATACATTTGATGACGACAGCATACATCTCAGAAGAGACTAGGGTACAGAATATGTCGCTAATGACTCAAAAAATGGTGAACTCATTTAATATCTTATCAAGAGGGTCTGGATGGAGTTTACTGACAGCTGACAAACGGCTTAGAATCTAACTGGCAACTGACGAAAAGCGTAATATTTTACTGACAACTGATAATCCGCACACTGGTTAGCTGACACGTAACAACACGCTCGGACGGCCAAATAACGCATGCTATAACGCAGGTTATTAACGACAAAATTCATTCGTGTTCATTTTAATGAATCGTCATTCATTTTCTTTTTTTCCAAATCAATAGGCAATCATTTACACCACGGAGCATTCTAAAGTGCTTTGTTTGATAAACGGGCTGAGGAATTGTGCAGTTACTTGATTAAAAGGGGTTATAAATTGGAGCATGTGGAGGGGCAAATAGATCGAGCGCGTAGGATTCCCAGGGAACAAACCCTTTGGGATAAGCAGCGTGCTTCTAATAAAAGTATTCTTTTTGTGGTCACATTTCATCCGGCACACCCGTGTATTTCTAAATTATTACACAGGCTTCATCCTGTTTTGCAGTCTTCTAGGCGTTGCCAGTTGGCCTTAGAACAGGTGCGCATGGTGGCTTTCCGGCGGCCTAAATGCCTTGAGAACATTCTGGTACATTCCGAACTTAAGACACCGGTTACTGTTAAGGGCTGTGGTAGATGTG